>JAODXP020000011.1:5918111-5985611 GCA_027497455.2 Sardinella longiceps
AAAGGATTAAACACACAACACTCACTTCACGATCTAGACTACACTACCACTACAACTTCTAGACTAGAATATTGTTGTCGAGTCTACACAACCCCTTATTTCTCGTCTCAGTCTGTCTGGCAAATGGGGGAGCCTGAAGGGCAGATATTGAGCAGGACTGGGCTGGCACTGCATGGCCGCAACACATTGAAGTAGCAGTGCAGACATATGAAACAGCCAAATGTTGCAGCTGCAGAGACACAAGTGTGTGTGTGTGTGTGTGTGTGTGTGTCTGTGTGTGTGCGTGTGTGACAAAAAATCCATCTGTTCTAAAACATTACAGACTGATCTTCAGCCTGCTAACTTTCCACATCATCGTATAATAATCTGCTAACATACACGTTATTGTGGTCTTAATATTTTTTTGATATCATATGTATGCACTGTATACAACATATAAGAACGCATAAGATTAAATAAGAAAATTTGTCACTATGCTTGAATTCAGCTGATTTTATATAAATTATGCACAAGCCTCTTTATTTTTTTTGATACAAGGGCATGAGCTAATTTTCCATATTAAACTTGCCGACATCCTTGCAGTCACCACCCTAAAAACATAATCTTTGCTTTTCAAACCAATACTGTAGTGCCTGCAGTTACACATGGAATCCTTTTCTGAGTGGGTGTGGGCTAAGCATTGGGGGAATGCAGTGAAATAAAGTCACTATAGCTCATTGTTAAAGTTCCTAAAGTGCATGTTTCTCAGTACATGCCTCAATGTGGAGCACATAGGCCAATGACTGCTGACCTTAAGAAACGAGGGAAGGAAAGGAAGAGGAGGAGAGAGAGAAAGAAAAAAAAACACGACAAAAACAAAAACAGTAATCTGTGGTTCTTGCGTGAAATGAACAACGTCAAATTACCGCAAAGAAAATCTGCCTTGAGACTGGAATGCAGAGCTTACTTAAGGGAGAAAATCTCCAGCCAGGCCTGTCAGTCTCCGGCTCATTCTTGGAGTTTTCTTGAGCTGGCTGCGTGCCTGACCGAGAGGAGCTTGCATAATGACAAACACGTGTTTGCAGGAACAACAAAAATGCCACAAGCAGAGGAAGGTCAACACTATTGCGTCAATGATGAACTTTTTCCCACAATGGCATGTTTCAGACTCAAACGGCCCATTTCCACTCTGCAGTGCTCCGCCACACTAGGCTAAAAAACAGCTCCCTACAAAAAAATAAAAAACTAATTCTAGTAACACAGACCGAGAGGGTGCAAAGACTTTAAAAAATTTTTTTTAAAAAAAGTTAAAAATATAAGTGCTGCTATGCAAATTATTTTTGAATAGTTTTGCATATTTAAGCATTTCAGGAAGTAACTGACTTTTTCCCTTTTCCAGGTCTTTAATGTTGAGCAAAGAATCTAGCAGACAGTGTGACACATCGATGTGACAATATGACTCACCTTTACAAACAATCTTCAAATAACAGAGAAGAGCTTCAAAAAGCCACAACAGGGGACTACATTTCATTCTTTCCATCATGCAGTTTAGAACTAGATTTTCTGATGAGGTCCAATTCAATTTTTACTAAGGAACATATCACATATCATCTTAGGAAAAAAAGTTTCAGTGCTGGAATCCATGTAGATCTAACATGCACTGGCTCAAAATGATAAATTTCCATTAAAAAAATAAATACAATATAAAAATAAGAATAAGTAATATAAGAATAATAATATATCTAGGCCTGAAATACTCAAGCACATTTAGCACAGAGAAAGAATAAATTTGAGAAGAATAACTTTTGAGATTGTTTTGTTTTTAAATAACCTGTGCTGTGCACAACCTAAGAGCCCTAAAACATGCATCACATTTAATTCATTATACACTTGCTTTAGACCTCTGAGATTGGTGATATGCAGGATGTCATGCTTTCTCTGTAATTATTATGGCTTTAAAGGAATTCAATGCGAGTTTGGAATTATTTAACAATAGTTTTTTATTTTAATGTTTTTTTTTTTTGGGGGTGGGGGGGGGGGGGGGGTTGTAACTTACACCAATGTCCAATATCCAAAATGTGGACTTGTTTGCAAACTAAACGCGAACCAGTGATGATAACTTTGGAAGTGTTATATTAACAGAAAAGGCTCATAAGGCCCATACTCGAGTTACTTTCGGTTTCCACAGGCGATGCGTAAATTTTCCAAGAGACCATAAAGGGAGCGAAGAGAGCCTTCCTTCTCCCCATAATGACTCACTTTATATTTACATTTTTGCATTTAGCAGCCTCTTTTATCCAGAGGGACTTTTGTCAACTATCAATTACTTCAGGGCCTGTTTCCCTTTAAGCAACTTAGGGTGAGGTGCCTTGCTAAAGGGCAGCCGGGATTCAAACCCACAATTTCTAGACTACTAGCATGCTAGCCATGTTCTTTAACCACTATGCTCCCACCGCCCACAAATAAGGAGCACTTGAGGGTTTCCCTTGTGTAGGGGTCCATGCTAATCTTCTCTGTGAAAAATGGTTCATGTTTGCAGCATTGAATGAAGCTGTATGACAACTAGGGCAGGGTAGAGCACTTTTTAATGTATTGCTTAAAACCCCCAATGCAACCAATTAACAGAAAAAAAAATGTAGAACAGGCGGCAGGAGCACAGAATAAACACCATTCAATAATTCTGAGGTATGAAGAAATGTGCATTTTGAAATTAAGCCTGTTCGAAAGGTTTTTTTTTTCCAGGATCTCGCACCCTACCTTTAAGAATAGCCTATGTAAAAAGGCAAGTTTTATCATTTGTGGTTAAATGTGTTAAAATAAGATGTTTTGTTTGCATGATGCAACTTCATGCATGAACTTATTTCATTAGTTAGTGTGCTGCTAATGTTGTCTTTTGCCCTGTGATAAAGACTATGCCTATAGCCAGAGCGCACCCATGTCTTGAAACAATGCCAAAAAGGGATTTTCAAGCAGCCATGGCTAGCTACCACACACATAAAAAAAGGCCCTTTGTTTCAACCACATGGAAACGGTTTAAGTGAACTGAAGAAGTGATCATTATTTTGCATGCTTGAATCCACTGACCACTGTTACGCAGCAGACTTACAAGCCGTATTTCTAAGGCCGTAAGACTGTAACAAGTTTAGCATCTTCACAAGCAGTGGAATTCTCATACAAACACCAATCAAAAGGGTCTATCCATCACAGTCAATATTAATCAGTAACAAAGCTAGTTTGCAAGAGATAAGTCAAGCTTTTAAATGGGAAAGGGGAGGGATCCTGTAAAGAGGAGTTTGATCTAGAGTTTATTGCAATCTACTTAGTTAACTGTGGCCTCATAAATAGCTCCAAGACCAGTGCATTTAGCACAGGTTAATTTTTCTCCCTATGCGCCATATCCCTTTTTCGACCTGAACTCCTGCACTGCTCAGCTGAATATGGGAACAAATAGGCTGACATGATCTTCACAGGGGATCAGCCAGGTGCCATAACAACACAAAATACCTTGACTTGTCCTTGTCAGTAAGCCTCATAGACCTTGCTTTCATCTGCCTATCTGCATGTTATGAATCGATCCAGAAAACGTCACAGTACTTTATTGTACTTTTCACACTAGTATCATTCTCTGGACTCTCTCTCTCTGACCAGTGACCTCATGGCATAGACAAAATACTGATGCATGTATCAGACAGATAGTGTGCGAAGGCAATTTCAAGTGGAGGGAGGAGAGTTAACGCTGCTGACAAACAGCGTTTATCTCTTCATGACGCAAACTGAATTGTCCTTTCACATTTCAAATGTTCTTCTTTAAATCCAGCTACCTCTTAAAATGTGTCATAGAGAACCTTCTTTAAAAAACGTCATACCTACAGTACATAAAAAAAAACTTACTACGAGGACAAATTAAGGCTGTCCCTCTCCTCTGAGGATCTAAACATCTAGGCTATAGGACTGCCCTCTTGCCCCCTATCAGGAAGCAGTTATATATTTCGTGTTGGTGTCTAAAGGAAGCCCAATAAATTGTCTTTCCCCACAGACTGACGTTTATGCTGCAATTACCGTGTGAATGATGTTCCGAGGCTCAAACATGTGTTCTTTTCCAACTTCTGTTCCACACTGCTTTTAAAACGTCACACACAATCTCAGATGTTGTTTTTAACATTTGAACACATAAACCATCACATCTAGTTACACAGAACACATAGCTTGTTGACAAAAGCATGTTGCATTAAGTGGCTACTGCAGTTAGTAAATGAAAAATTTGCCTGACTCCCAGAGCCTTAGCCTTCACCCTGACTGGATGGGGAAGATAAATGAGTGTAGATTTCACCAAGACAGGTCAAACAGCAGAGACGCCTGCTGGGGAGGCCTCCTCTAACACAGCCCCACTGGGGTGGGGGGTGGGCGGAAGGGGGGGGGGTGGTGGTGGTGGTGGTGGTGGCACCCAACAGGAAGGCTACCTGATATGGACATGGCTGCCAGATCGCGAGGGCTGGAGGCCTTGTAAGGGAACATCTGGCTTTATCATGGAATCAGCGCGTACTGTTCGCATAAACAGAGCCGCCCCGCACGTCGGAGCCCTGGATCACCGACCAATAACAACCATGTGAACGGTGCCCGCCGTGCCAGTGTGAGAGGGCTGCCATCTATCACGCCGGCACCCCCTGAGAAATCGCCTGTTGACAAGTAAATCATTTACAAACAAGTGGCTGACTCTAGCCCCAGGCACGTTCCCTTACACAGTTATCAAAGCCGTCACTGGCTGCAAACGCCGCTGCACACTGCACTTTGCAAGCCCCTGCATGAACGGAAATTTGTTGAGGTCCGCCTTCAAAAACGTAACCTGGAACCGAAAAGCTGACAACAAAACTCCAATTAAAGCCCCTCCTAAAGGCTTCTCAATCAATTACCCTCTTGACAGGCAGAGGCATGAGATACAAGGATTTTTTTGTTAAATTCTCAAGTTGTGACGCAACCCAACCCCCCAATGTTGACTGGTGTGAAAACTATACATTGCATTTCAAATTATTCTGCATATGCTGTCTTTGTCCATTTTTCCAGAATAATCTATGCAATGACACCACTTTTTCATCACAAAAAAAGTATACTGGGCTACATAAATCAATTGGATTTCACTGAAAAATTATAACAAGACAAACCAAACAAAACAAATTTTATCCAAATTATAATGCATAAAGATAATATATTGTAAAGAACTGAAAATATACACCCACTTTAGATTTAAATTATGCAGGAGGTCATTTTTCTGAAAGAAAAAAAACAAAAAACTTTTACATGGTTCAGTTACATGGGACTTTCTTTGATAGAATTTTCTATTGATTTCTGTGGGTGATATTCTGCTTGTCAATGCAGTAATATAAATCGAAAAAAGTGACAATCATTTCATAGACAATTCTGGAAGAGAGCATATGCATAATAATTTGGAATGCACTTGTAGAAACTATGGAATGGTGCTCGAAGAACACATCTCTGTACATCTCTCTACATATGCTTGTAAGCCTTTAATGGTGGCCATGACCGGTAATATTGCCTGGTTCTCTGAATTTAATTGAATTGATATACTTTCAGGACCTTAGAACTCCTAGAGATTATGAATATGATCATAACACAACTTCACCACAGAAACATTAGTGTGTTATCATCATGGAAAGCTCAGAGCCACGGGCAAACCGAGCAGTTGTCTCTCCTTTTTGACCTGCATAGTGTTCATAAGATCAGCCCTCGATTCTCCTTCTCATCCAGCCAAAACAAAGGATATGGGGACAAAGTCATTTCTTACGAACAATGTGCAGTCATTTCCTCTCCGAAATGCTTTTGATAATTAGTAGTGTACTTTTCACAGGCATAGGGCTAAAACTTTACAACCAAGATCAAAATCTAAATTTATGTGGCATTAAATGGTCCGAGAAGGCTGAGGAGGATCTCACGATGTCACTCTAAAGTCTGCTTCAACCATGCCCGACCCTCGTATGCTCAGTATATCCAGCAAAGACAGAAGCCAGCAATACAGTCTGGTATATAGTACACAGCGAAATACCGCGGCAAGCCAGGTCTAAGACCCACTGACTGATGGTAGCAGTGATAGCCTAAAAGCAACATGCAAATTGTTTAATTCCCAGGGCAGAAGCCCGGCTGCCACAGTGACTTAAACCAAGAACAACATGAATGCACACACAATGGCGATCTCTCTAAACAATGTTGAAAGCGCAGGGAAAATAAAACCTTATTGCAGAGCAGAGGCCCCGGAGGGCCAGACAAGTGTCCGACAAGTGAGAGAGCCTGCACGGAGAGGGGGAGAGAAAGCGGTGAAGACCAGCGGTTGCCAGAGAACAGTCAGAACCCGTCCAAATCACATCTCCATCATGAAAAGGGAACAGAGGGCAAGAGCCAGCACCCACCCACCCACAAGTGCCTATGGCTGAATCCCATTTCTTCACTGGGATGGGGATTCAGCCTATGAGTTCAGGGCCAGAATCACAGGAACAAGACGTCCGCAGAACTCCTCAATAATATGTAGGATTCATGTGGCCTGACATTGCTCTATTTTACTGGCTTCTGCAAGGTTTAACACTTATGTCCATCTAACAGAGGTGCATTTTACAATCAGATAAACAGTTTCAGCTATATTGTTTTACAACACCACTTAGAGGTTACATTTAAGGACACCTTAAGCCGGTGTAGTCTTTCAAAACAAGACTGTCGACATGACAGACTTGCGTGGGCCTCTTAAAGAATAAACAAGGAATAAATTAAAGAAGTTTAGCTAAACAAATCTGACAGCAGTAAAAATCAACTTTGTGTATCTTAGGCTATTAAGCAGATCTGACAGATGAGTCTTGCATTCATCTACACTCAAACATGGGCACACAGTCATACTGCTGCTCCACTTTCAACCAGATTTTGAACAATGAGCACATTCCAAAAGGCCTTAACGACATAATCACTGGAATATAGTTTTCACTGGAACAAATTCACAAGTTCAAACACTTAGTAACACATATATATTCTGCATGCAAAGACAAGTGATGAAATAGTCGTGGAAATGTTAATTACAAACAAGCTGTGTACCACACATGTCTACACTACTTTCAGAGAAGGGAAAAAACAAACTCAAACACACACACACACACACACACACACACACACACACACACACACACACACACACACACACACACACACATAAGCACACATAAGCACACAAACAAACACACACACACACACACAAACACAAGCTATATGCCTACACATTGTACAAAAATGCTTCTTTCAGCATTGCCATCCACACAATCCCACAGCACTCAGTGGTCCTGAACTGCGGAGGGAAATCCCTGCCGAAGATTGCGATAGCAAAAACTGTAATCAGGAAAATACAATTAAGAGTGACATTTAGGTCCCAGTCACGTCAGCCATTTAAGCTGACATTTCCTTCTCTCCCCACACACTGCTCAATCCCTCTGACCATTTGAAGCGACCACAAAGAATCTGATGCAGTCCACATACACAACACTGAGTGGAGAAGGTCCTGCTCACTGACATTTTGATCAGCAGAATAAAAAGATAATACACTTCATTAATAGACCACAAGGGACTGCAAGAATTATTCTTTCAGCATTGTACTGACAGGGTGTCAATCTATGGGTTAAGTTTTACATTCAGCACTGACAAAGGAAAACAAAGGCACGTGTGTTTCAATGCCCCAAGGTATATCCGACTGCATTTTCCTTTGACTGGAAATCAGTGACATGCCATTGTTTGCAGAGATTAGGAAAGTTTCACAAAAGGGTAGAAAAAAAGAAGAAGAAGAAAAAAAAGAGAAAAAACATTGGTGTGACTGTATGTGAGTGTGTGTGTGCGCTGTGCGCGCATGCGTTTATGTGTGTGTGTGTGTGTGTGTGTGTGTGTGTGTGTGTGTGCATGTGTGTGTGTGATACTGTGAATGTGTAGCTGAGATTAAGGGGAAAATACCTTGGGTGGAGATGCCAAAGTCACATCTCAGGAATGTGATGGCAACAAGAGATTCCATTACTGATGGTGGAGAAATCCAGCAGCGTGCACGGTGTGCTGGTGAGGCTGTGCCCGGTCTGGAGGCCAGAGCAGCACAAAGCAGCCGCAGCAGCAGCAACAGTGGCAACAGCCGCTGGGGCAGGGGCAGGGGCAGTGGCAGGGGCAGAGACAGGGGCAGTGGCAGCATCCACACACACACACACACACAGCCCTGCCTGAATGTCTCCTCTGAGACCAAATCAAATCAATCGCTCGACCATGGAGTCAAGGCCATTAGCCTCGGTGCAAAAGTTGAGCCTGACACAAACATCAGCGCTCTATTGTTCTTGCTCCTGTTTATGGTAACAAAAGCATTTACTGTTCCCACTCAGAGATTCAGAAATAGAGAGCCGAGTGCTAATTGCATCTTTAAACTAAACTCAAATATCTTGTGAATCCGGTAGAAAAAAAAAACACACACACACACAAAAAAAACACTAGACCTGTAATTCTTTTGTATGGCTAAGTGAGTGACTACATGTGTTTATGGCATTTGCTGACTACAAGCTATGCCCATCATCTTTTGTATTTTCCCTTCCACCATTTAAACGAGTACAAATTATCCTCTGTAGTTTGGGGATGGAGGGAGGGGGGGGTCAACATATGGTGTCAATTTGCACTAACCCACCATTTTTCCCTAAGGGGGAGGCATGTAAAGAATGCAAAAGGAATACTTTACACTTGGTCCCAAGGGCTCTGTGAAACTGTTATCACTGAGCGGCCTCAAAAATCACGTCTAATTCCAATAAAAACAAGCGAGGACACAGCGTCCTAAGACCCGACGAACGACGAGCAGAAAGCACAGAGATAATGCGTGTCATCAGGACAAGCGCTCGGCAGGTAATAACTAAATCATTTTAAGTGCCACCAGTCTTATCAGGGGTTCTGACAGAGGACAACTTTAAAATACAGACACAGGGCTGATTGTGTAAAAAAAAAAAAGAGAGAGTTGCTTGAGAGAGAACGTGAGATGGTATGAAAGCTGACTGTTTTTTTGACCGGCCTCTGCTTTGTACTCATTTCTGAAGTGCACTAGAGGCTAGCTCTTTAAATATGATTTATGTTCATGACATCTTTGTCTCGTTCTTAGCCTTGGGGTTTTCCATAGCAGTCATATTGAAGTTCTTCACCTTGCCCAAACAGACTGACAGATTTAACCTAAAACATAGGCAGTGTCTAGAGGTGGGGAAGGAGAGCTCATGGATAGGTTACCCATGCGGCCATAGGTTAACACACATAGTACGGCTGACATAATCCACAGCACCTGGGAGACACTGCACTGTCTGCTGTGGTTCAAACTGCCCATTCTGCCCGTATGAGTGCTGGACAACGTGTTTTGCCGTTAGCCTTTGAGGAGGACTGTGTGGTTCCAATCACATGAGGGACCAAAAACAGCCACCGTGACTCCATGACAAAGGCCCTGTGTGTCAGTATGATACAGCAGACAAGGGCCAAGGCCAAATGGGAGGCAAGGTCTGACCACTGCGGCACCTCCCCCGACCCTAAACACACACACATGGACACACAGGGACACACTCGTACACAGATATATGTGTATACACACACACACACATACACACACACAGAGAGAGAGAACAGCTGTCATCATTCTCCATGTGCTACTGCAAACAAAGGAAAACAAAACACATCCACAGAGCCTTCCTCAGCA
This sequence comes from Sardinella longiceps, assembly GCA_027497455.2. Taxonomy (NCBI): domain Eukaryota; kingdom Metazoa; phylum Chordata; class Actinopteri; order Clupeiformes; family Clupeidae; genus Sardinella; species Sardinella longiceps. Next base: position 5,927,827 of record JAODXP020000011.1, read on the forward strand.
GCATTTCAGCACTTGCTTCAGAATGGGGCTTTCTATGGTGTTTTCAGACCAAAAACAAACAAACACCAGCCCTCATGCACTCGGACTGTTTTTAACACATTCTTACAGGTGCGTTTGACCTCCGCTCTTAAAGTCAGGAACAATCGCCGCTGTCACCACCACCACCACTACCACCATTGCTTGCTCTAATGACTCCTCCAACATCACATTTAGAGTAAAATGGGCAGGGCTACTAACGACTGACTGACTGACTGGCTGGCTCAGGAATGGGAGCGGATCGTGAGCAGTGGTCTCTGGTCAAAGCCCAGCAGGGAGTTGGAGAGCGCATCTCTATACGTGACAGTTTGGGTGGGCCACGCTGTCTGATTTCCATCTAGAACACTGTGAACCGTGAGTGAGTGAGCGGGCAGGGAAAGAGGAGCATGGGGACAGCTCTTTGAGTGAGGGTAGGAGAGTGAGGGCTAGTGTTTGGGTGAGGGGGAGGGGGAGGGAAAGGGGGGGGTTAGCATGTGACTCTTGCGGCTGCCTATCTCTACCCTCATTAAGGCTCTGGGAGGCTTATGAGGGCCACTTGTTATCTATAATGACACAACACGTAATTCTTAACTTTCCTGTGCACACACTCTTCATGCACAAGCACACACACACACACAAACACACACACACACATACACACACAAACATACATCCACAAATGGTGTAAACAAACTCTACTGACTATATTGACTTTGCTGCTGAGAATTTTTTTTTAAATGCTGTTTCATTTACAATAAGGCTAAATGCTATGGCTTCTTTTTTCCAAAGCTTGTATGTGTTCAGAGTTTTGGTGTGTGTGTGTGTGTGTGTGTGTGTGTGTGTGTGTGTGTGTGTGTGTGTGTGTGTGTGTGTGTGTGTGTGTGTCTGTCTGATGTGCAGACAGTAGACCGGGGAAACCCAGTGCAGTAAACAGAGCGAAGGGCCGAAGACTAAACCATAACCGAGTCCTAAATAAATCAAAAGGCGCTGGGCCTCTTTAGCCAGGAGAGCAGACTGTCCTCCCCTCCTCTCTCTGGTATGTCCTGCACTACAAGCACAGCCACGCTAGCCAGACAATCACACAGACAAATGGGGAGAGTAACACATAAATATCTGCCCAATCAATCCATAAACATTCCATCAAAGGCACAACAACCACCTCATCCTGCTACAGGAATTACAATCTGCTATGGATTAACAGAAGAGAGGGACCAGGTTGATCAACTTTTGGAAAATTTGCAATTTTATCATGCAGGCAATATTTTGAACATCTATCCAGTCAAAAGAAATAAAAAAAATGAAGACTAATGTCAAATTAAATGAAATAATAAATAAAAAAAATCCAAACAATATTTTTTTTTGTTTGTTTTTATAGGCTCATACTATAAGATTGTTTTCACTTCCAGTAGCAAAGTTAAGCAAATGAAGAAAAAAAAAATTGGAGAAAGGAAAGACACACAGCGAGCGTGAGAAAATGAAGGAAGGAGGGAGAGTGGGAAAGGAGACAGAGAGAGAGAGAGAGAGAGAGAGAGAGAGAGAGAGAGAGAGAGAGAGAGAGAGAGAGAGAGAGAGAGCAAGAAAGGCAGGTTCCAGAGTGGATTACACCAGCCGCCAGACAGTGGCTGGGAGTCTAATGCAACCTGGGTCAGACGGGATACCACTTTGGCCCGGTACAGGGGCCTTCCTCAGACGCCAGAGATTGATTCCACCCCTGCCCAACCCCACAACCTCCCAAAGGCCCCCCTGGGTAAGATCTCACTTATGTCATCAGAGCCCAGCTTTCACAAAGGGGCAGGGGGCAGTGAGAGACAGACTGGGAGAGCGCTATGTGGGGTGGGGGGTTGGGGAATATAGGTGTTGGGTGTGTGTGTGTGTGTGTGTGTGTGTGTGTGTTGCAATTGGCAAGGTAGCTGGAGACTAGAGTTCCAAGAAGTGTAAAAGCTTTCCCGTTTGTTCAAGAGTGGCGAGAGCGAGAGGATGAACAAGGGGTGTGCACATATTTTTCTTCACCAAAAAAAAAAAAAAAGAAAAAGTTTCAACGTTACCTTAAAGAGTAACTCTCCTTGGACACTAGAGTCCAGGTTTTCACAGCAGCGAGTGACTAGCAGCGCTTCATAGTTTTGCCCTTTTCAGCTGGGTTTGCCCTCAGCTGCTAAACACACAAACCTTCCTCTGTAGCCACCACTGACGTCAGCAGTCACCTAGCAACGGCCTTTTGGTGTAAGAGCGGCAGTGCTGACACTGTTTTCAATTGAGGGAGCGAGAGAGAGAGAGAGAGAGAGAGAGAGAGAGAGAGAGAGAGGGAGAGAAAGAAAAGAAAGAGACAGACAGAGAGAAAGAAACGGGAAGAAAGACAAAGAAAGTATGGAGTCAACATATTCTCTGCAAGTTCTGAACATGTTTTTTTCAAAAGAAATTCCCGAAAGCCTATAAAAAAAAAATGACACAACAATTAGAAAACAAATTTTTCTGAGTAAAACAAATTTCTTTCGCCTCCCTCAATCTGTCACTCTCTGATCACACACACACTGGCAAGAGCTGGACAAAAAGAAACTGCTTTGGGAAACAGAATACACACACTCGCTGGTTATTTTCACAGCGGAGATTATCAGATCTTCGCTGAATTAACAAATGAGCATCTAAAGCTAGGAGGCTGAGCGCGACTAGGGACTAGCGCGACGTGCACACACGCCAGTGTAAATAAAGGATGTAGACGGCCATCTCCCGCTGCGGGAACTCACCCGTGACCTCCCACCAAAGTCGCACACAGCTCTCATCCCCACTCTGAGCACCATGTGCCCTCCGCCTCCCACCCAAGCCCCAGACCGACCCACACCACCTCACTCACCCTCCCCACACACCAACCAACCAGTCCTTGTGCTGAACAAATAACCCCCCCCCTTCCCTTGTGTGTGTGTGTGTGTGTGTGTGTGTGTGTGTGTGTGTGTGTGTGTGTGTGTGTGTGTGTGTGTGTGCGTGGCAGTGGACACATACAAGGTTCAATGACCTCCTCATGGACTTAAAAGCTACTAGGCCACCTTAAATGTTTGAACTGGAGGGAGCCTTATGGTGCAATAGAGCTTTGGAGATAAACCATGCAGAAAATCCCAGATCCACTTACACCAATGAGAGAGGAGTGGCGATTGTGACACTAATATGAGACAGGGGGCTGGGGATGGGCAGCTGTTCCGAGGTAAAACGGCTTTCTCGTTTATTGAAGATTAAACTCTCTCTTTTTTTCTCTCCCTCCCTTTCTCTTTCTCTCTCTCTCAGTTTCTATCTCTGTCATTCTCTCTGGCCTAGTGCAATAAGGTGAATGTCAGCCAGCACACGCACTGGGCTCTGAAATGCAGTGACTTTTACAGAAATTATTTGTATGCACATACATGACATAGAAGTAAAGACATCCAAGTGACATGTTCTATAAAAAATAGAACATTACCCATATAACAAAATAAGAATCTCATGCTTATTTTTGATCACATAAAATAATCTTTACAAAAGAAAAAAAAACATCTATGGCACAAAGGTGAAACATATAGGAGCCAATTTCTCTTATTTAAAAAAAAAGAAAAAGAAGAAGAAGAAAAATATCAAAATGATTGTGGGATGTGGTTGACATGATGGACTACTTGATGTACATACTGCACAGACAGACAGAAAAGTGAAAATGAGTGGCGGGAGGCAGCTCTGTCTGCCGTGATACAGTACCCTTCTTTGCTGTCAGCAACAACAGCCATTAGCTTTACCCGAGGCAAACCTACCCTGAGCGCTACACAGAGCAAGCTAATTGCCGGCGATCATGACGCAAGCGGTTTCCAAGGCGACAGAGTTTTGGAGTACCCGCTCTCCTGCATTTTCTCATCTGTTTGCACTCACAGCGGCAGGCTCACAATACAGCCACTGCATCCTGTTTCAGCTCGCTCACTCGTGCGCACACACACACACACACACACACACACACACACACACACACACACACACACACACACACGAAGGCAGACATGCTGCACAGCAGGCTTAACCCTTTCCCTTCCCTAAACCAGCTAAACAAGAGTTGAAAGAGGCACCCACACACACACAAACATAACAGATGCAAATTACCTAAAAAGGAAATGAAAAAGTCATGAACTGACTTGTCATATACGCTAATTGCTGCAAATAGTAGTTAGCTTGGGAATGTATGGAGATCATGACAATTAAACCATTTCATTCATAAGAAGTCATTAAAAGTAGTCCAAAGCTTATACAATTAATATTTTCTTCCATTAAACATGAACAACAAAATTCAATGCTGCATCAAGAAATCCACATCTAATTAGCTATTATATTTATTTATTTATTCACACAATTTAAAATTGCATGTTATTAAATACTCAATTAAAATGATTCAAAATTATATTTAATTTTCCTTTTTTTTCTTGTAAACTGACCACCAAATGCAAAAACTCCATAAACTGTATGTATATTTCACAAAGGGAAGGCCTACATAGTATAAAGTACGTAAAACATGACAGCAATGCATACTACTATTTGCATATCCAAAGTCTGCGCCAAACTACCACTCCACACACACCCGTAAAAAAAGCCAGTGATCTACACCTACCTCTATTCTCACTGTACCGGTAGTGTTTGTATATTCATGGCCTCTGAATGTTCAGTATTAACACAATTTTACCAGACAGTTTCATCATCTTAATTACAAACTACTGATGAATTAAATCATTTTTAAAGCATATTAAAGTCATTAGGCACAATACTACAGTAGCTACACAAAGATAATTGTATTTCACAGTAAAGAAGACTAATTGTACTTTTTAAAATTGGTAAAATGAGTTTCATAAAATTTATCTAAATGACCTGGGACACAAACATTTCTCAATATCATCTCCGTACACACACACACACACACACACCTTGTCAAAAAATGACAACATACAGTACATTCATCCATCTGAACAATACATAAAAAAATAAGAACAGTATTTTATGATGGTATAGTTCTAATTTAACAATTACTGTAATTCTAGTAAGTTTAAAAATCCAAAAATCCAAACTATAGATTCTTTAAGAAAAGGTGTGGAGTATTATTCAAGGCCACAAGTCTTGTAACCCCCCGTTGTGGTCTGAAGCAGTTACTAAATTCTACAAGGCAATAAGTTAAACTAGGCTCATTTTCTCTCTCCACCCCCCCACCCCCCCTCCTCCCCCCCCTCTCTCTCTCCGCAGTCACCCTCTCGTACGTCACCGCTCAGTGACGTCAATGTTATATCATTCCACATGGCTTCAGAGCGGGAGAACGTGACAGCAGCGAGAGACAGCGTTGCACTCTGCTGCTCCGCCGCTTCGCGCTTATTCTCTCACTCACCTACCCCCTAACCCCAGCGCCAACCCCCAACCTACCGAGGCCCCCCAACACTCTCTCTCTCTCTCTCCCTCTCTCTCTCCCTCACTCACTCACACACACTCTCTCTCTCTCTCTCTCTCTCTCTCTCTCTCACACACACACACACACACATTGGCTGCTCCTCTTCACACTCATCTTAGACTTACTTAGTTAAGAGCCTTATACACCCAATGCCTGAATCCTACTCTTCTTCCAAAAAAAATGCGACCAGAATCAAAATCTCTGTGACACGCCACATTCACACATATCAACCTAAGATGAATCACACATGTTTTGGAGTGAGGGTGCAGACATTCTACTCCATTACAGAAAAGTTAAATTGCCTTTTCGAAATACGAGATGGCCAAAATAAAAAGTCAAATGTCGGGACAGGGAGAACACATGCGTCAGATCACAGTTTCACACTTGCAGCATGTTTCAAGTTTCAGATTTTAGGATGTCAAGAGTGGTGTGGTGTTAACCACAATCTATGCAACATTAAAGCAATATGCCACACTGACAGCAAATTCATCTCATTTTCCACCTCCCCTAGCATTAAACAATTGAGTTTTCCTTGCGATTTCCTAAACCGATATGGAACTATACTCTGTTCCAGCATAAATATCAAGTAACAGTGGCTTGGACTACTTGATCTGGCTTAAACTACTTACACAACTTGAGTATTACGCTGAAATGAGAGTATGGTTCCATTTTGTCTACGTCTTCTGAGTTTGTCTAGGTCTTTAGCACTTTGAGTGGCCTTTTGGTCGATGAATGCGCTATACAAATAAAATTTACTTACTTACTTACTATGTCATATGGGTTTAGGAAATCAGCACATTTTATTTTCTGTCTACACCTCGTAACTATGGAAGGGTCAAGTTTTAAATAGAAAAAATACTTGAATTTTATGAACACTTTTAAGCAAGATGCTACTGAGCAGATGCCATGGATCCATGAGGATACTGTTAGACTGAGACAGCAGCTGGATGAACTGAGGAAAGGTAAAACTCAATTGTTTAACTCCAGGGGAGGTGGGAAATGAGTAAATTTGCTGCCACATATCATTCATATCATCATCATCCTTTGTGTTCCTTTTCGCTTAAAATCCTTTATTTATGTCGATTCAGAGACAGATCCTTATGGATCTTTTTTTTTCTTTTTTTTTTTATGTATGGACTAGTCCATTTGATGAACTATTTGTTTTTCAGGCAGTTTCCAGTGTTTGAAATCCACAATAAGTGAACTAGCACCCAGACATCCCGTCCCATTCCATCCCTTCTCTTCTCAATGAGTCAGCATACCATTCTTCTCATTCCTCAAAACTCACGTGCATCAGAGATCAGTCCATGACATCAATCATCAGAGGGTAAAATGGCATGAAATCAAATACTGATGGCAGAGTCTATCAGTTAAGATATGGATAGACAGGCCACAGGCAAGCCGCATCTCAGACTGACACTGCACATAATGGAGCTTTGTCCCCTCCCCTCGTGTCAACTGAGGCCTCCCAAACCTACAGGGCCACGAGAGAGCCAGACTAGAGAGTCCAAACACCATTCAAGCAGGTCACTCGAAAAATACTGAAAAAACTGCTGAAAACTTGCATGGAAGTCATGAATACCGATAACACAGGACATACATTGCACTTTACAATGAGTGTGGGCTTAGGAAACATTGACCGGTGTGGGGGCTCTCACTGGTGTGAACACAGCAGGTGTTTTCAGTTCAATTAGCGGTAGTCAGGATCTGTAAGGGTCGCAGCAAAATTATGACAAGACCAGTAAATTCTTCCTGATCACACCTTGATGATATCAATACAGAAATATAATGTATGTTCTAGTTGATATGCTTTTTAGGCCATTTGAATCTGATATGGGCAATTTTTTTTGTTGTGAAAATTGCAAGATTTGCAAAATCTGGGCACCACTTCTACTACTAACCACATAAGTTGCTTCAGCTATGTATGTACACAACATCAAGCCCAACATCTAGATGGAAGAATGAACATCCTGTGCAAATGTCGTAATTGCCTTCTAACCAACAACAAGAAATGTCATTCAGCAGCTGTGTCACCTGTGACAGATCACCTAAGAATCATTCAGTCATAAGATGGGATATAAGACAAACATATGGGAGATATTTAAGCAATTAAAAAAAAAAAAGATAAAGGATATTTGCTTAGGAGTGTCACAAGATCCTACCCTGGCTCATAAAGTGTTTTCCAGAATCCACTGATTGCTGTTGGAGAGAATGCTACCCTGTCCCATGACTTTTTGACTGACACCTCTGCTGAGAAGACAAAAACACAAATCCCACCCATCATTCTTGATGAATTATGAATTGTTGCTTCTCGCCAACGCTTCATTAATATGTTATGGCTACATGGTTAGGAGCAGCATCACCACACAGTTCTATTCCCTTGCCAAAGGAACACCATCAAAGATTCCACACTTTCACAAAAAACAGATGTCCTCCCTGTGACAGAAACATTTGTCCTCTGTACAGTCTCTCCCAAAACTCTCAACGATTTTTACAGAGCAGTTTCGACTCTATGATCTGCAACGAAATTACTAAAGTTTGCCAAAGGTAAACAACAATGACACTACTAAACCCAGGAATGTCATGAAGCCCAGACATAATTAGGAAACCTAGTAAACTGATTTTAAGTTGATCTGTAAACACACACTGTAAATAACCACAAGCTAATACAGCCTATACCTACCAAAAGTAACCGAGTCCATGCTAGGTATACAAAACAAAAGGGAGATCAGTCAAATTATAATTATCTGATTGTATTACTTTTGTGGTGTTGCTGATGAAAATCAAAAAAGAATCCTGATGCATGAAGCTTAAAGGTTTCTTGACAGTGACAAGTTAGGATTTACCATGTTTGGCTGGCATTTAAGCTATTGAACAATACTAACTAACTGTTGCCATTTTAAATAAAATACACCATTTGGTTGGATGAACAAAGTACAGGTAATCTGTACATACTTAACCCTAACCCTGAGGGACCTCCACTCCGCATTCTGCATGGGGGAGTCCTTTGCCTCTGTCTGGCTCATTTATCCTGTATAACAGCACACCGCTGCGACCGTTACCCATTGCATAACATATCCTTCTTACAAATTAGCATTTAAGCTTCTTGTTCTCAATCTCACTGTGATGACATGGCATGTTGCTAGGACATTCAAGGAATGTCATCACATAAACAGAAATACTAGGTGTAAGACATGCAGTGAAATTGTGTCTGTCATCATCATGTGGGTGAGAGGGTGGGCTATTGCATCTATCCACATTAAAGGGTGTAAATAAAACCAATCAAATTTACCCCAAATACTCAATCATTCCTCAAGAGACTTCAGATGGGGGTGACCTGATTGTGGAGTCCTGACTTATATTTTATCATAAAAGAAACTGTTTATCTTCATGTTTTGTAAATAAAAAAAATGAGCAACATACAACTCACAACTCACTCCAACTATGAGAAATGCTAATGGACTGAGTGAGGGGGCACACTGAATGAATCCAAGTCATGGCAAATGTTTGCTTGGGTCCAAGAGATAACTGCTAGCAGGCAAGACAACCATCCAGGTCAATAAGAGAACATTTGCTCTTCACAATTCTATCAGAATGAGCATGTCAATGACTGAGGGCGTTCAGGTGTCTCGCATTAACTTCACCTAGCTTTCATACAACCTCTCATGTCTCCAGACATGCCACAATGTTTATCAGTGGGTGACACAGGATGTCAGACATCCAACGTGTCCTTTTTCATGACGAGCATGACAAACATGTCCAACAATAGACAGAAATAGCTGGTGGACTGCTTCCAGAGGCTTGAGTTGATGGCCTGTTTTCCCTCACATCACTCTCACAAACACTGAAGCTCCTTCACTGCTGATATTACAACAAGCTCCGGTGCAGGCTGTCAAGTCTCACACTGAAAAGCCCACAGTGCAAGGGCAACATGGTCTTCTCCTCATAAACATCCCACTAAGAGTACGGTACATTTCATCCATTCTTGTTGGTGGGGCTAAGTGGTAGTTCAAAACAGGTTTCCAGCAAGAGTGAATTTGCTTTTAAATTAAGACTGAATCAGTTCTGAGGGTAGGAGCACTCAAGCCGTCAAACCCTCACAGTTAGTTTATCTTCCCAGGTTAACCTGGACCACCCATCCTGTGCAACGAACTTCATCCTGTTCTCTGTAAAGTTACTAGGAAAAAAGATAAGCTTACCGATGTTGTTACTTGAAACAAAGGACATTTATGAGCACCGTTAATAATACTCGCGACTATCACATTATTGCGAGCACCAAGGTCAGTGGACTTTGTTTTGGTTTAGGTACATAAACATTTCAAAAGCTGTGCCTGTTGTATAGAGGGGCAAACTATCCAAACCATAATCCTGCCACAGCAGGTTTTAAACATGGATGAGTTGGTTGTGAACATGAGACGGTCGTTCAGCAAGAATGCTATTAGTCACGGGTGTCAGAGAGAGCACCTGGCAATTTTATTCAAGGTACCACCAAAAAAAATATATTGGAGTGCTCAAGCTTGTACAAAAACTTGTATAGGTATATTTTTTATAACATTTTGCTCTCTTCAATTCCATGTTTAACTATATATATACGTAAACTGTATAGAATTATATGCCAAAAATATTACAATTGAAGATGAACTGAAATAAAATATTTCCAATTTTTTCTAGACAATAATGTCACTAAAAGTTTTCAAGACAGGTTACACTCAGCAAGAATAATTTTAAAAAGTTATATTCAACATAAAAAATCAACATGGCATGAACATGATACATGATCATGTCTATCAGTTACTAGTTATTAATTACTCTGTGTGTGTAGGACATTCAAATACACAGATAACCATCCCTCAAAAAAAATGCTATGCATTTCATTTTGAACTGGTTACCGTTAAGCTATGTTATTGTGAAGCAAAACTTATCTAAACTAATCAACCATAAATGAGGCTGATTATGAGGGGTGTACTGTTGAAGAACTGAGTGTGGAGGATGGCTACAGGGGAGACAGAATTTGACCCAACAAAGCATGCAAAACTTGGCCTCCATTTCTACTGCACTTTGACAACACTGACAAGTTGACAAACATTAGTCACATGAGTTACGTTTGATGTTCAGCTATCAAAAATAATTGACTGGCCCACAACCCTTTGAAAAGGCTTGAACACCTTCTACACCTTCTACAAGAGGATATTTTTTTTACTGGGAGGCCTACAGTACATGTATATGTCAGCACAGATGGGCATATAGTCGAAGTCTAAGATTTTGTTCTCCAAGTTTGTTCATTTCTGGTTGCTTACTGTGGTAATTATCTAAGCCTAGGTGAAATCCTGGCTGATATGGGGACAAATCTCTAAAGCTTCTGAATTTCATATTTTTTTGCCAATAGAGTGTAATCAAAAGAAGTGCACATTGTTAAGTTTCCAATCCAACTTATGACAGAGGGAGAGTGCAAACTGAGAAACAATGCACAATCATGTCATATCCGACCTAACACCTTAGTTTCACAATGAATGTGAACTGAATGTGAGGTGTGCTAGACATGTAAAATATATGCAAAGTCTCTGCTGAATGTCCCTGGCTACCAGGTATCAAACAAACTGTCTGACTTATATATGCCATTTAAATCTAGACAGAAATTCCTATGATCTAAACTGAACTGACAGAACGCACATGGGGTTGATGTGCGGTGCAAACAGTCTATATTGACTGATCTCAATTGTCTCCCTTTGTGCAACTTCGTTCACCTTCACTGCATTACACACAGTTACCTAGTTACCTCACAATGTTCTTTAGACAACAAAATCCATTGAGGGACAATGGATGATGTCTCCACTACATCTCTGACTAAAATTATTTACGTGAATATTTTAGCTGTAAATAGATAGAATAGTAGATTTTCTTCACATTAAATGAAATGTACTGTATTATTTGCAAATTTAAAATAAACACCGTTTTTCAAAGAGCAGAACAACATTGCCAGTGTGAAGAGAACAAAGATACTGAAACATTGGGCTAATCCTTAACCAGAGATGTATCTGGTTTTTGCAGTCTGTGGCGTATGTATGTGTCATCCAGTTCAGTCAAGACAGACAAAAACAAGTGTCGTCATGGCATGCTCTTCAGCCACTTGGCCTAGTGAAGGACATTAACAATGGTTTCTGCCATGCTAGATCTAAGAATCTAGGCATATGTGCTCCATCAGCAATTCATGACCACACAACCCTGCTTCTCAGACTGTGCCCAATAAAGGTATGCACAGTTTATCTTGTTTGACAACAATGACACTGAATCAACAAGTGCACAAGGATGCGTGGGCCTGAAGGCGGCTTCATGTTACTACCCCCCATATCATATCTCACCAATGAAGTTGACTTAGATTGCGTGGCAAAAGACACCGACATGAAACACTCAATTTGCAATCAATTAAATTTCACCCAGACATATTAAGTATATATAGCCAACTAAATCTTCCATTAATTTGAGTGACCCAGAGGTTATTGCCCTCACCTCCTGAAATAATAATAATAATAATAATAATAATAATAATAATAATAATCTTGAGGACCGTGCAACCTTTTTTTAAAGTAAGGAGCAATTCATATCATTTTGGTTAAACCAGACTACGTACTGTTCACAGTGCATCTCAAGAATATTTACAGAACGGAGGGTCAAAAACTGGGAAAAGGAGAAACAAAAAGGGGTAACAGCAAAGTTGAAAGAGGGCACATAGGACACCTCAAAATCCATTTGGCCTACCTTGAACCAGATGTGGAAGAATTAAGGGTTCATTAATAAACCACAGCAAAACCTACGCAAGCTTGCTATGATGATATCAACCAAATTGAGCTATTTAGGCCTAAGCCTACTGTAGTTGAGATTGAATAACAGTATCACACTGCGAGGTGCAGTTACCTGTCCAAGAAAACTTCACCTCAAATTTACCAAAATTGGATGGCCTGATAGGCCTTCACATGCATTGTTGTTGTTGTTGTTGTTGTTGCTGCTGCTGTTGTGGAACAGTGAACATCAACTAAATCTGCCTTAATAGAAATATTGCAGCCTAAATTCTAGCACCAAAAAGGTAGCCTACTGTATGACAGTTGAAAACAAAATATTACACCCAAGCACTCTTATTTTGTGTGTCAACAGCCATCTGAAGAAGAGCGGCCTAACAACTCCATTGTGCCCCCCTTCTCTCTCGCTCTTCTGTCAAACACACACACACACACACACACACACACACACACACACACACACACACACACACACACACAGTGTTTCAGTGGTAGCAAGAAACCTTTTTTTTAAGTTACAGGTACCATAATAAAGGGGACCATTAAAAACATCACATTTCAGACAGTGTCAGGCCTTTAACAGCGCAGGGCTCTTGTCACCTACCTGTTCCCTGGAAATGCAAGGCAGTGATGGTCTGCGGGGCATCTTACAACTGCCATAATAGCTTGTTGATGTTTCTCCCAGAGAAACACAGCTGGACCTCCTCCTTGGTCTAATCACAGGCACCTTTTCCTCGGTGTTGGAGATCCTACTCGGCGCTTCCCTTGGGGGGGCGTAATGGTCGAAACAGAGCGCTAGAAGAGACCCAGAAACCCCTGCCAAGCACGCCAACACTGGCCTCAGACACAGCGGCAGACAGCTGAGACTCGTGAATGAGACCAGCCACACCAAACTGGCGAACACCAATATCAGAATACTATGTTTGAGTTTCAAAGTGGGTATGAGAGTCAGTAAACCCACACAGCCCAGTACAAATAACAACCTGCCCACCATTTGCATCTGATGTTGCTCCTCTCCCCACTGTAAAAACCGCAAGACTAAGAAATCTCCAAAGTAGCATGATGCTGGAAGTGCCAATAGCCAACATTTGCTACTCTCTCGTTTTTTCCTTCTCAGATAAAAGGTCAAAAAGAAGTACGCACAACCTATGCTAAATAGAGGACTGATGGACTGTGAGAAGCGAGACAGAAAAGTCCGCAGATCCAAGACGCCGTGTTCACTTTGTAAGCTCCTGGGTATAAAAAAAGACACTGCAAAAACTACAAATGCACCCGCATAGATAGCAGACACCCGAGATAGTCTGGAGTTTAAAATATCCACATTGCAAAATCTACAAAGGTTGAATAAAAATCCCCTTTGATGGTCTTGTTTCAACGGGGTGACGCAGCTCTTCACATAGCCGTTCCTGAAGCTCTCTGTGCTGTTTGCGTTGCCAACCCCATCGTGGTGTCTGATTTTACTGTGCAAAATCTCTCCTTCCTCTCGTACAGCCATGTTTTCGGCAGAAGCTCTTTGGATTGTCCTTAAAGTTTCATCTCCCCGGTTTTTCCGCGTACTATCGACTCAGTACATGACAAACGCACTCCATAATCACTTAAACGTGCTCAAGCATTTTGGCTAGGAGGAAAAGAAGGTGAATGTTGTTGTTTTTTAGCATCGACGGACTCTATGTCGTCGCCTATAGGTGAGAAGTGGTAAAACACCCAAGACTCAAGCACAAGCACGCGCTCTGCAATTGATGTAGCAGCCTACTCGCTGCTCAAAGCTTTGAGTGCTCTCCAGTACGCATAGATTTTGGTTTTACCTATGAAGAAATCAGCAATGAGAGCAGGTTGGAAGAAAGGCCTTAAAATTGCACAAGTGGGGTTTAACAACACATTTCTTGAAACTGTTGATGAGTAGGCTAAGGCCCACAGATCTTTCTGAAGTTGTCTATCTTCACTCCATCAGCATTTTATCCTTGGTGATAATACAACATGAATGCAAAATGAGAATATGGAAACAAAATGTCTTTATATATATTTATCTGTCACTACTTGACTAGGCCATAGGTTGATAAACATATTGCTGTGTGGATCAAAAAAGTAGAAAAACTTGAAAACCTTTAGGTTACCTCTCAGTGAGATATTTAAATGACATGGTAGGCCGCATAAATAGTCATGCCATTGATGGCATAAGTGGCAAGGAAACAGATCAAAATTAAGGCAAAATAATGAAAACTAAATTTTGTTTTAAAACTGAAACTTGAGAAAAAATGTGAGCATATCACTTGAAAAAACTCAAACCAAGTCCTTACTAGGATGATGATAGGCTGACATGACATAGCTTTAAGCTGATGGTACTATGAGAAAGAATGCAACACAGTCATTGTGTGCAGATAATTTATTAACTTTGGGGAAACATACAACATGTCTTCAGCAAACTGGGTACCCAGGCCTATAAATCTAGACATACCAGAATGTGTGTGAAGATGTCTATGAAACCAATTTGAAATGACACTGTTCTTGTTCTGTTTAAAGGTTCAATGAAAGTTAAATATAGAGATGAGGATGTGTTAAATTCTGTAAGTCAAATTTCTGTAAAAGCCAGCATGATGAAGGAATGTGGAGAGCCTTGTACATTTTGAGAATTCTTGTGGCAACTCCAAGAGCAAATGGCTCACCATCCATGACTGTCTGTGTGGACTCAAACACCAGTGCACAGTCAAGCTCTGTAAATTAGACACAGAAAATGGCTTGAACAGACCCATAAACTTTTCCAGCCAATCTGCCAATCAACTCAGTTCTTTTTTCATGACAGCTTTGTTCAACAATAGATTCAAGTAGCCTACTGATAAAAAAAGGATGGTAAAACCCCATAAACAAGTAAGTAACACAGTATCACATCAGTGATGTGGAGTAGCATACAGTATGTGTGGAGTTTAAACGGTGACAATGAGATTTTTAGATTAGAGATACTTTATTTTATCCATAAGAAAATTGAGGTGTCCAGTATAGCCTATAGGTAGCCTGGCTAACCACCCTATAAAATGTATAGTCTGGTATCAATAGATAGACCGAACTAAATCGTGGGTTGGTCAAGCCAGTTATCATTCAAACTACTTCTGCACCCCTACTTTGACCAAAACTAGTGTGGCTGAGAGCTATTCTACTATTTTACCTCGGCACTGACAGGCATGGAGAAGAAAAAGTTACCATCCTTTACTGTCTGACGCCCATACAACACTGGGCAAACTAACATCTGAGGTGTCATCTAAATCTGTTTTGGATTCTTTATTTTGAGTTTAGTTATAGCCAAATCTTGTGCACTCTACCAACAGAAAATCTCACCAGAGAGCAGTAAAGCTGGGCAGGATGTTTGAATCTGCTTTCCTATAGATTCAATAGATTTTGTGGCTAATGTTATGAAGTTTATTTACATTTTCTTTTGACTCTTTGGAGAGCTACTCAGAAGCAGGCAGCGAGCTATACTGGTTCCGAGCTACCTGTTGGAGATCCCTGGTGATGTACCTGCAGATTGGAAGAAAGGTAGAATTGTTTGATGGAAGATACACAGATGTAGCCATGCTGTTGAATGGGTTAACCAGAGATAATAATACTGTCATGCATTTGGCAAGATGGCATTTTCCCTTTTGAGCTGCATATGTTTTGGTCATTGATGCTTGCCACAAGGATATGAGAATGTTCAAATTACAGTCCTAAGATGATTAATATTCATGAGAAATTGTTATTTATTTGCTTCATAATGAGTTTGTTTGAGGTACCTTACTTTATCAAAAGTTTATGAGTGTTTAGGCACCACGGGTCATCAGTTTAAAAAGGGTGTACTATCACTTGAATAGAGTCAGAATTAAATCAGGTTTAATTGTCCATGACTTAGCACAGCTTAATAATTGGTTCTGACTGATAGCTTATAGACTAATGCGATAAAATGCATACAGACAATAGTATTATATTATTCATATACAGACAATAGTAATACAGATATTATAATGCGTGAATATAAATTGTCTGACAAAAGATCCAAACTACAGTGTGAAGGGAAAACAAAGGCCAACATAAAGTGCCATGATGTGATGTGTAAACAATGGTGTGCATGAATAAAAATGGATATGGAATGGATATCCTGACCTAGGATACCCTATGTCTGGAGCTTGTAACTCAATGAGGCATCATGTCTGTCCCATTGTCAGATGTGTGGGTGTACACACACTTATTGTATCTGTGCAAACTGACTATTTAGATACATAAGGCAGTGGTGTTGCGTACTAATTTGATGCCGATGTCATTTAGAAAGTTGATTAACCAAAAATATCAAGGTCCATTATTTCAAAGTTTTCAAAATAGGGTATAGGGTAAAGTCTCAATATATATTATAGGCAGTTTTTAATGTATCCAGAAAGATTATCTTTAAAGAGAAAAAAGGGTCACTTTTTTATCTTTGTCTAACAATTACTGGCTTTGTTACAGGCCTAAGTGCTTGATACATGGCCTAGGCGGCAGGGGATCATGAGTTTATCTGCATACTTAAATTCATCCATCACATGACCTGACGATGAAGACTGGCTTTGCCATTTTCCCAAGTAGAATGCTCTGGATTGCGCTCGAGCATGCTTACTCTAGATTGCGCTTGAACAAATAGCCAATGTACTCTTACCAATTCATTATTTATCAAATGTTTACTGGTCACATGACTTTTAGTCACATGAATGTTGAAGTTTGTCACAAGCATATGGTTATTGGTGTAAAAAAAATGCAGTAAAGGTGTCAGCCTATTTGTGCATTAATGGGGTGTGTGTGTGTGTGTGGGGGGGGGGGGGTAGAAGAGACGCGTTATAAAGTACAGAAGTCTAGGAAAGGAGCTGCATGGTTGGTTGATGGATAAGGTGAATGGCAGGGGCAAGGAAAAATTCCCTTGGGTAGGTCCACTGATGATTATGATTCACTGCAGAGTCCATGTTGAGGGAGTGGGGGTGACAGAGGAGATGGGATAGTGTGCTGTTGTGTGTGGGTAGAGGGTGCGGAGGGATGGGTAGTGTTCTGAGTGTATGTTAGAGGCGGTCATATGTGCACTCTAAAAAATGCTGGGTTAAATTTTAACCCAAATTTTAAGTTGCAGCAATTTTATCTTTTATTGGGTCAGTTTAACTCTAGTCATTTGTGAGTGGTTGGTGAAAGTCAAATATCCAGTGACACAGAGTGGTGTTCAGTCCCAGGTTATTCATTATTCTCACTAAGGTGAGGTGCACTATCGTATATTGAATGGTTAACTCAAGTCAATGCACAGCATCCTCACATAATTCCCCTTTCCCTCTTCAAGATGAGGAGGTAATGCATACAGGTGAGCAGGAGGTTTGAGATGGTGTCCTCTAATTGGTTAGCTCTATAGGCAAATTGGAGGAGGTCAAAGAAGGTAGATAATGTCTTTCAAAACGCTTCATCACTGTGTGATTTAGTAATGATGGACTTTTGTTTCTTTGTCACAGGAACAATGATGGACTGCTTGGAGCAAGTAGGAATTGTCTCTTGAGCAAATGAAGTGGAAAGATAAAAGGTGAACACAGGAGCTAATTAAGCCTCAAGAAAATGCTGATCAAAATTGTAAAAGTAGGACATCATTGTAATTAGTAAAAATATGATCATATTAAAGGTAAGATACAAGATCCAAAAATTTTGAAGTGTTTGAAACAGTTGAAAATACATGTTTCTTCAGATTTCCCCCGAAGCCCCACATCCAGAGTACAGGAACTTTGGTAACCTGAAATGTAGCCTATGCCACAGGATACAGATTAGAGGATAAAATCGGCCAAAAAAATTACATTTATCATAATTCAATTTGCTTACATACACTTCAAGATCACATGTATGCAAAGTATGACATTTTATTTTCACTTTATTCACACTTTATTTTCCGACAGTGTTGAGATTTTGCATTATGAGCATGAACATGAGATCGGTAGGAATTCTTGCCTGAAAAATTCTACCTGTTCATGCTGGTAGTGGGTCAAAGAAGTCTAACATGATCTATTACCAGTTGACCATAAAAAAAAAGAAGCTAAAAATCATATTTTTTTCTCAGTTGCTTTTAAAGCTGTGTTTGGCAAGTCTACGTAATTCTGGGACTTAGGCAAAAAAATTCAATAACAACTTTCCGGTCCCTCCTACATTCCTCAGCAGCCTCTCAAACCCCTCCCTGCTCCCTTGCTGTAGCACATTGTCAGCGGCTTGCTCACAGCTGTGATCGACAGGCAGCTATCCCTCCCTCTGAACCTGATTGGTGGAAGGCTACAGGGAGCGCTGGATTTTTGCAACTACGATTAAAGGGTGTAGATGGAGCTAAAGAATTAAGATTTTTCCTAGCCTTTTTCATGTAGTACTTCCAGAATAAAGTGACAATTCTACGAAATTTGACTTTAAAAGAGTTGTCGAAGACAGCTTTAATAGACTGAAGTTTGGTCTTGTTTTATGTTCAATTCGTTTTGAACTCAAATTGTCTCGCAGCGCTTTACAGACAGTACGGGGAGCACCCATGAGTAAAAGGGGCAAGGAAAAACTCCCTTAGCTTACTAATAATTCATTTTTAGGAAGAAACCTTGGGCAGATCCGCGCCTCATGGGTTCAGCCCTCCTGCCAGGGGCCTAATAAAGTATCTGCACAGTCAGTAATCTGATGCATAGATTGACCATATTCTTTCATATGTATATAGTTTGGCCATATATATATAGTTTGTGGGAAAGTCAATAGGGTAGAAGAGTCAGGGGAGGGAGTCAATAGTTGGGTTGGCATTAGAGTTCATTGGATGGAGGTCGCCATTTAGGAAGTGGTCATCAGGGAGGCTGGCAGGCCAGATCCATCATGGGGCCTCTGAGAGGAAAGGGAGACTGGCTGGGTGTGTGGCTCCGGAGAGGTTGGTCGGTATACATAGTGGGGTAGGGGTTGGTGGCAAGGAGGCAGGGGCGGACGGAAGGTTCACCACTCAGCCAGGATGATTGTAGTGCGTAGGGGCAGAAGAGACAAAAGAAACAAAAGGATTAGGCCAGTCTAGGAGGATATCACTTCATGATATAAGTGTGTCATATATTGCATGTCAGTCTAGACTTAAAGGTATTAAAGGAATAGTTCATCTCTTTATGAAAATTGGTTGTTCATCCCCTTACCTGGAATTTACCATTTATGGGTAAAAGCATTTTAGTCTCAGTGTTTGCGTTTTCCTAGTATGGCATCCCCAATTCTTACTCATTTTTTTTTTTAGCTTTAGCTTAGCTTAGCCAACTCTTTGGCAACTTTACTTTCCAGTGCCTATGCTAAGCTAAAGGTAAAATTGGGGTTGCCAGACTAGGACAACACATGCACTGAGACCAAAATGCTTTTACCCACAAAGGTAAGTCCAGGTAAGGGGGTGAATAACCAATTTTCAGATCATATTCATATGAGTGAAATGCAATGGCATGTTTCCTAATGATTGCACTCAGAGGTATTATATAAAGAGAGAACAGCATCGAGCCCAGTACTGAGCCTTGCGGAACGACATATTTAACTTTGGCATGACCAGATGATACGTTATGAGCATGTACACATTGGTATCGATCAGAGAGGTAAGATTTGAACCAAGCTCCTGAATTTCTGATGCCTATCGTATGTTCAAGTCTGTGTAGTAGGATACAGTGGTCAGTGGTGTCGAAGGCTGCACTAAGATCAAGTAAAATCAATATGGATATATTACTATTATCCATGGAAAGAAGGAGGTCATTTAAGACTTTAACTAAGGCTGATTCAGTGCTGTGATTAGCTCCAAAACCTGGTTGGAAAACTTCCTGGATTTTGTTCTCATCTAGGAAGCAACAAATTTATTTGAACACAATTTTTTCAAGTATTTTGGATATAAAAGGAAGGTTAGATATACGTTCAACTTCTTATGATGTTGCAATAGGTTAGACATAGCCTACATTCAAACTTCTTATGATGTTGCAATATACTTTCGGTCCACATCACAATGGCATTCATAAGTTTTAGTTTTGTTCTGCATACTGCTCTTTTTTTTGCCTTTTTTCAAATATTGTGTAACCTGTACTGGTAAATCAATGAAAATCACTCTTTCTCCCTCTCAGGGATCTGCATATTTTTTTTCCAACCTCTGTAGCCTAACAAGTTACAGCCCAGTGTTACTGTAATGGAACAATAATAGTGAAATCTTCCTTTATTTCTTGTGGTAATATGCATGTGTAATTTTCGTCTAAAGGCTGTGTGCCTTGGTGTGTGTTTGTGATTTTTTTTCTGTTTGTGACATAACATGAAACTGCACAACGGCGTGTTCAGCTCTGCATTCATGCCATTGTTCTCTGTATAATATGCACATTCTCTTAACTCTCTCATGGCATACAATAGTGCAGGGGTGGCCAACCAGTCGGAGACCAAGAGCCACATATCTGACTATATTACAGCAAAGAGCCACATAGGCACACGGGCACATGAACCTGTTACAACTAGTACATTACCCATCTTTCTGACACAGACACGCACACACCACACACCTCTGCCAGACGAATGAATGGATGTAAGATGAACAGATGAATTGTAAATGTCACACACCAATATGAGAAATGTACCCCAATAGTAAGATCACAAGTTCAATTCGAAGTTCAGTCCCTTTTGGAAAATCCTGGCCGAGGTTAGCATGGAGTGAGGTGTATTGACGCTGAAATTTTGAAGCCTTGAAATGAACATTGTTGTTTTCAGCCCCCTGTTTGTCATATAGCCTAGCTAGGACCGATGCTGTAATGTCATTTCAGGACCCAGAACAGCAATAGAGATTAATATCATGCAGCTCTGTGTCTATTGGACCCCATTTTCAGAATAAAATTTAAAAATTAATACAAATTTTGCAAATTGGAAAGTCATAGAGTATCCCACTATCATCTTGATATTTAATAAGATTTTAGATGGCCTAGATAAATTTAGATTTAGACATTAGATTGAAAAAAATACATGTAGGCCCCATTTGCTAAATAATTGCAAACAAAGTGCAATTTGTAATATTTATTCATTTGTATGTATTCATTTGTATGGGGCCTATAAAATAGGTCTAGTACTTTGTTCATCCCATAGGAAATTCAAGCACCACAATGGTGTCTACAGTGTCACCACAGTAATCTCTACAGCAGGTGGCAAGTTCATTATGAACAGGCCTATATGAAAAATCAAAATTAAAGACAAAAAATGTAATAAAATACACAGTGGTTAGGCCTACTTCTAAAGATCCTAATTCATTCTCACACTGGGCAATTTACATACACACCTTGCCTTTGAGGAAGGCTTGCATGGAAATATAACCTACTCTTTTCAGGAGAGGGCAGCATGCGACTTTCTTTAGAAGCGCTCCATCAGTTTGCGTCTGCTACGTACAGCTCACGTTCAATGTAACGTCATCACTGACTGCCACGAGGTGAGGCGCAGACCGTAGCACAGCTTCAGGGGCAAATCATCCGCCGCATTGACACGTAGCTGAATATCAAGGAATTTTCAAGCCTTTCCGTCATATCATTTGTCCACAGTAACTCATAGAGAAAAAACATTAACGCTGATCAATCTATTTTAAACAATGCTCTCATATATTCAATTTACACATTACTCAGTAATGAGTAGAGATAGTTGATATCAACATCCCACCCAAATTTCCATTACCACCTCCCAGCTGTCAATTCACCTTCACTTGGCTACATTCATGGGCTACATTAACGTTCTTACAGCCGTGCATATTATGACAGTGCATCATCTGTGTTAAAGTTATCGATCTCGCTGTTATATTGGGATATTAATTACTATGTACACGTCTGTGCAGAGTCACTTTGAATAGAAAAATAAAAAAAAAAACAATAGCGGCAATCCTGTGAAGTCATGTTCCTGTCATAGAATGGAATCAGTTCCTCAATTCTTGAAGTTTGGCTTACATTAATCAGTGTAACCCTCCGCCTGCAGTAGAAGTGCTGAGGCCAGAAGAGCCGCCATTTTGAATGTCTGGTCTGTTCCTCCCTCCGTCGCATATAGAAAAGATTCCAGTCATTACCTGGTATCATTACGGCTGGTGAGTATTATCTGGTTGAATTGTGATTGCAACATGTTACTTCGCACATGTGTTTATGCGTGTATCTGTATGGGACAGTTATGTGATCTATACAGAGGGATGTGTTCGCTAACCCTGCTTAGGAAGTAGCAAGCTAGCCTAGTGCACCGGAGGTTGTCTTGACACATACAGCAAGTTTTAGCTTGCTAGCAAGTAATCTGAATGGGGTGCCTGCTCTGCTACCGAGCTAGCAAGCGAAGTGTTCTAGCAGCCACTGCTGCTAATGTTACCCTTAATCTAGATTCCTTCAAGTAACTTTGGCTGTCAAAAGAGAAATGTTGAAACGGCATACATTCATGTCTAATGTCTACCTAATGCCGAGTTGACATCAACGGTGTGCAACAAAGTGAGCTGACATCCTAGCATAACCAGTGAGCAGGTCAGCATAATGCGATTTGAAACATTGTCAGCTTGCAGTCCAGTTCACGGTAGCGTTAGCATCAAGATAGCTCGCTACATAACTGTGTCACTAGCATAGTGGTCACAACAGCGATGGATGAACCAACTTTCCCCGGTTAACGTTATCGTCACACGGGGATTTTACTTGCGTTTCGATCCTGACTGGAGACGTTAAGTGGAGAAGTTCTGTAACGCTAGTTAACGTTATATTTAATATGTCCACCGCTGAGATGATTAGTCTGTTAGCATAGTTGACTAACGTAATCGTGGCTCGGGTCCGGAAGGAATCTACGAGGAAGCCAAGTAATGTATTATGATACTTAGCTAGTTAGTTCGCTAACTAGCTGTAGGTCACAAAGTGGTTAGATGTTCAGGTCTGTTACTACACAAAGCCATGTCGGTTGATGATTACAATACTGAATTATATGTTGATTATGCTAGATGATGCAGAGATAGCTAGCGAAATTCTATTTGGTTAACGTTAGCTAGCCGACGTCAGCTGAGTTAGCTAATGTCACTGTTTAGTAGATAAGTGGCTAACGTCAACCTTAGAGGTAGGGTAGCCTAGGCCAAATGGTTAAAGTCACCATTTGACAACTGTACAGTAACAAATTACAGTATTGCTTATAAATCTATATTCGTTACTTAATCATGGTGTTATTCTAGGATCATTGTTGGTCTTGGTGGTATAATGTCCTAATCTGGTTTATTGGTAGCATTGGCTAACCGTAGCCGGTATAAGCTAGCTGGTCGAGAAAGGAAAGGCCCGACAGGTGATCATTCAACGACCCAACACACCATCGTCGCTGCTAGTAACTTGACTTTTTTTCTATAGCCTGCCATTGAACGAGGAAGTTAATCTTTCTTACGATTACACTGACCGTAACATAACCCTGCAATGTTTCGCAGCGATGATATGGGACTGTAACCTGTCGTTTTGACAGCTCTAAAATGCTGTAGTCGAAAGCTATAATGAAATGTCTTAGAAGGAAATTGAAGAAAGTGAGGCAGAATTGCTGTTTAAATGGACCTTATGGTAACAGCTAGTGAAATGTATAAAAAGACTCATACCTTAAAATTAACACTGTGTGGTGTTTACAGAGCAGTTAAATGAGAACTGCTGTTGCCATTTTGATGTCTTATGGTACAATTGTGCCAGTCTATGCACTTATTCAATTGCTTTACGTAGTTTGATTTAGGGAATTTTAGAAACTCTACTCTTCTGTGTCTGGAATGCTTTGAGAGTTTGTGAGTAGGAAGTAGCCTGTTTGCTTTGGAAGGCTCAGTTGTCAATGGATGTGGAAATTTGTTACGCGCACCCGAAACAGGAAATGGTACTCGGCGCAGTCTATGACGTAAACTGCTCCAACACTGCACTTGTTACCATCAGCACTTGCAGAAGTTATGTGGACATGTATCCAGTTTTAAAATTAGAGGGTCTGAATGAATTGTAATGGAGTAATGCCAAACCACGCCCTTCCCAATCTTTAGAAAATATAGCCTTGCATAAACAATAGAGGGCTTAATAATATTATGAGGATAGGGGTCACTAGATCAGGGGTGGACAACAGTTTAATTCTGAGGACAGTTATTTTGGCAACATAGCCGGAGGGCCACACCTTGGATAGCTGGAATTAAACGTAAACATTTTAATTGTACAAATGAATTTGATGCAAATGTAGCATTTTAGCTATAAACTCGCCATCTAATTTTTTTTTTTGCAGTCTTTGTTGATTTTGTGTGACGGCATAGCTCACTTTTGTGGATGGCTCCTGCACAGCAGATCGCTTTGACACATTTGTGCTGTCATTCACAACCAAAATATGTGATGTTCACTCCCAACATAGGCTACCCAACATTCAGAGTCAACTTTTCTTTTCATTGCTGCAACTTGTTTAAATGCTTCCTGGTCATTTATAGGGGCCAATGTGAGGGCATTTATGGGGCTTATGGCTGTTTAAGTGGTTAAGTGTGAATGGTAGGCTATAGGCTAATTTTATATTTTTAATGGAAAGTTCTGGAACAAAAATGCATATGCCACTATTTGTCCTTTAACATCCAATGTTATGGGATTAGGCTATTTTCTTGACTGGAGTTTCATTTTTGTCATGCAGTCAGTGACAGGTTTTCACTTGGCAGTGGGTAGACCTTACTGGACCTCTACAATAAAGACATCAGTATTCACAGATGGAAATGTGCAGTGTTTGGCTTGTTTTGCTCTCTTGTCTCCTTGTTGCTAGGTTGTGTCTCAAACTCCCAGGGGGGAAGACTGCCGAGAGACCTCTTAAACCCTGCTGGAACATTTCAGAAATCCTGGAATGGGGCTTGATGCATCAGCTTAGCAATAGAACATTTCCTCTGTCTTGGCCATCCCTTACATGATCTGAACTCTCGGTGTTGAAAGTTGAACGCTAACACATTCTCCCTTTGAACATCCAGGCCTTGTGTGTATGCCCTTGCTGTGTTTGCTGAAGGGGGGTGGTGCTGTAGGCTGACTCTGTTCTCTGTATTCTGTGTGTGTGTGTGTGTGTGTGTGTGTGTGTGTGTGTGTGTGTATTGGGGAGTTGGGTTGGGGGAATCACCTTCCCTGACCCGGTTGTTAGCAGAGGGCCCCTTTGAGAAATGCTTGCATCTTGGAGGGCTCTACATGGGGGACAATGCTTGTTTTGTCCTGCAGGTAGAAGGTAGGTCTAGGCTAGCCTATATAGTTGGCAATGGTTGACCTTGGTTGGATTGTCTCTCTGAGTTCATTGTGTGACAACCTTGTGGTCTTCCTCATATACTTCTTAGATACAATCCTAGAAACACAGTTGGCCTCGCCCTCCTATTTGGTAAAATACTTCTCTCTTTCTGATGACGTGGATTTGTCTGCTTATTGGGAGGGTGGGGGCTGGGTTGGAGGTTCTCTTGGAAAACTGCCTGCTCTATCAATCAGGATTATTTTGGGTTTGGCCTACCTTTTACTTGGAGGCTGGTGGTGACTGGACATAATGCACAGAATGCTTTATTTGCAAAGGGAGTAAAACTTTATGCAATTTGAAATGGAAATGCCATTTGTTTATTCCATTATTATTATATATTTTCGTTTTTATTAGTATTATGTATTTTCGTTGCTGTTTTTCAGAAGTATTATGCAAAAACTACCAGAACAATTTCATGGTGGAGAAACAGGACAACTAAGAACTTGTTTAAATATGGAGCAGATCTGAATGCACTAGCCTATTTATTACCCCTGAATCACTACCATTATCTGATTGACCATTCTTACAAGCTGCTCATCACGGTGCTCCGTTGATTGTCATAGTGCATCAACCTTGTGGTCTTCCTCATACTTATTACATAGGCCTACATACAGTATTTGGATACTACACTTGGGCATGAATGTCAACACTTTGGAATAGGCTTTCACCCAATATATAGGCTAGTTGGGCTTGGAAGAATGACTGTTAAATATTGGTAACTATCCTAGTGTGTCGACATCCGTTCCATTTTATCTGGCTGTGTACCTGGCCTCAGGATAGAGGATGTGCAAATTACTCTAGGTGTATGTGTTCTCCTGTTGCTTTTGTCTATATTTGTCTCAGTTTGGTGTAAGGCTAATGTGGAGAGTCTGAAGGTAAAGATGTGGGATATTGGACCATGGTTCTGCTGGTTGTGATGCATGATGCGTCTTGGCAGTGGGGGAAATATCACTCAGCATTGCTCACAGTTTTGCTCTTTCCTCTTTAAACTGAGTTGTAATTCCGATTCCCCCCTCTATTGTGCACATGTTTAATTCCCTGACAGGAGGTTGAGTTGAGCCTCCTGTGAACTGGGCCCCTGTGCTATTCCCTAAGGAAAGATTTGCTTTGGGACTCTTCATTATGTGTCTAGCAGTCAGCAGCCTGGTTTTGAGTGAACCTGGAAGACCAGCATTGTGGAATGTGGGCTGCCTTGACCTCCCCCCTTCTTCTACTTTGATCACATTGAATTCTTACATTATCAGCCTGCACTGCAAAGGGGCCAGTTTTCTGCATTCTTCTCCTGGAGAGGCACCCACCACCCAACCCTCTTTACAAGATGAATCGCTATAGTCAACCTGGAAGACACCTGTAACACACATTCCCATCCTCCACTGCCATTTCCTTTGGCTAGAATATTGATACTTTTGGTTTTGTTGGAACTGAGGCACTGTTTGGAATTTGTATTTTTTGCACTTGGCCTATACCATGAAATGAATAGTCATCAAAAAAAAATGTAGTTTAGTAACTACATTAGTTACTGTAGCATTGTGTTTTCAAAATTCTTATCATTTTTTTTTTATTTCAGAAGACTAAAAACAAATCATGGTAGAGACATTCTTATCTTGGACAGCACATAGAATCCACAAGCTCTAGTCTATTCTGTTTGAGTCGATTCAAGGCTGAATGAAAGTGCCCCTGTGGAGTTGCAGCTAGGAGACTGGCCACTGAAAACAAGTGGTACAGGGAGAACTTGAATGTATACAGGAAGTTTCCATATGTATGGATAGGGTTGGATACTGAAGTGTTGTACTACTACAGAACCGGTGATATTGCCGACATAAATAGTAGGCTAGTAACCAAATGAGTGTGGAAAATTCTGCCTTTGAAGTTAACTTATTTTTACCCAATTAGGAAGCAGAGATGTATCCTTCATGCTTCCTGAAACGTCCAACATTGTATCGAATTTTGTTGTCACCTGTCAACAGTGCCTGAACAATTAAACACTCTTCTAGCTAATTAACAGGCAACAGTACCGTAATTATCGTTCTACTAGCTATCTAGATAGGTAGTCCGAAACCAGTTTTATCTGGTGCCTTGATGTCTTCTATGAAAGGCACAGTAACCAACTTCCCATTTCGGACACGGCCTTGTTGTTTTTGGTAGGCTATGTTCTAGCAGATCTTCTAACAGAAGCTTCTAACAGCACCGTTCTGACAAAACCTTTTGTTTTTTTCTCTAGGCCTACACTCTTCCGCCGGCTTCTTGTTCAACTGGCTTCTTGCCTGCTGTTTTCTTGCTTGCATAACCTCTGAGATTTTTCTACGGGGTATCTTTAATTTGCAGTCTTGGTGCAGACAGTCAGGTGCAATGTATCCTATATCAAGAGGCTCTTGAGTCACACTGACTATCTGTGACCTATGCCTGGGTAATGTGCCGCCTGCAGGGGAAGCTGCAGTTATAAATATACCTGCATGTACTGTAGCCCCCCCCCCCTCCTTATGATTGATCTGCTCCTGTCACCTGGGTCCTTAAACGACCGCCCCATTCGCAGAGATGCATCTTGCCCTCCCAAAGCAGTGGCTTTGTCAGTTTCTGACACATTCTCCATCTCGTCGAATAAATGAGGGGGTCTGTGTGCCATTTTAGCGCACTGCGTTGAAAATTTGCATCTCTACATCTTTTGAATATTGGATATACAGACACAGCATTGTCATTATCCGGACTCTTTATTCCAAGGGCATACATCAGATCCTGTCCTTTTGACACATCCCCTGGCTTCCTCTTTGTCAGCAGAAGTTAGACCCACTCCTGAAGCAATGCACCTCTTTTGTATTTGATGTGCCTTTTTTTGCAGGTGGTGGTGTTTGTGTGTGTGTGTGTGTGTGTGTGTGTGTGTGTGTGTGTGTGTGTGTGCGTGCATGGGGGGGGGGTATCAATAATGGCAGTTCAGTTATAAACTTCCAGCAGTCTGTGGAAAGTAAGCTCTAGTATTGGAAACAACGGAAAAGTGATGGCTTGGGCGAGATCGAACATGACGTTGCTTGGCCTACTTCTCCGTGAGACGGTAGGCCTGCCTGGGGAAGTCTGAAGATTCACCACTCATTTGCAACGAGAGTCTGGGGCTGAAACGCCACTTCCAGGGATGTTTCAAGTCTGAGTCAGATATCATAATTCCAAAAACACGTCCGCACTGGTGAGCTCCGGTTTGGGTTGTCTTCTAAAGTAGTCTGTTTATGTCAGTAACGCATGGTTTAGAGACCCTGACAAAAACATTCCTCATCGAATGAGTCAAAGCAGAGGTAGCTTGGGCGTTTCCTTGACTGTCAAGAAAAAATAAATTGAACCTCTCCTCCATAGTCGTACCTTTGAGGTACCACTCTCCAATTCATTTACCGGTAAATGGGACTAGCCACAATTCTGCCTGTAGAGAGCATTTGGCCTACATTTTTGCCCACCTCACAAATCTGCAAGCTCACAGTCATGAGGATGTTGCTCGCTTCTTTTGTTGACTTTGTGTTGACGGTCAATTAAGCAGGCGGATTATGCCTTTCTGCTTTCGTCCCGAAAAAAAAGCGCCCCGGTTGCGCTGGGAGGCAACAGGGAAGTGTCTTTGTTCAGCAAGTAATTACTGAGTGTCTCTCAGTGCAGCAGGTTCATTATGGGGTGCATGCTAACAGATAAAAGAGCAGCATTGCAATGGGACAGGGGGCAGGAAGGCTTCTTGTCTCCTCTCCTTTCCTCTCGTCTTCTATCCTCTTTTCTCTTCTCATGTCTTCACCTCTCCTCGGAAAGTGCAGGAAGGGGTAATAACTTTTTGGTTGTGTTTTCCTCTTGGCAGGGCATGTGCTTCAGTGTGTCTTGGGGATGTGTGTCTCTGTGTGTGTGTGTGTGTGTGTGTGTGTGTGTGTGTGCGTGTGTGTGTGCGTGTGTGTGTGTGAGATGGATCGTTTGGTTTAGCAGTGAGGATTAACACATACCTCTCTCAGCGGGCTCTTCAGTGCAGTAAACAACAGCCTCTGCACCCATATTGCTGCCAGCACTGCCACTTTGCTCTGCCCTCAGCATGCAGCCCTGGACGTGCTGGCTCCTTTCCCCTCGCTCTTCTCCACTCCACCACCCCCCTACCCCCCTACCCCCCTAGCCCATGTCATACCGTACCGTCATTTACAGGAGGCCTCCCTCCGCATGATATGAGAGCGAGGCTGCAGGGTGGGAAAAGGACGCTGGGCTCAAAGTCAAGCGCGTGTTGCAACGTCCCTCTGCGGCAGGCAACAGGAACTTTCTCAAAAAATATAACCGGGCGGGGGAGAGCCAAGAAGGGGGGCCTGCAATGTTTGGCTGCGGCCATGTCCTGTCCTCTGAGCCTGTGCTGCTGGATAGGTGACTCACCCTTATCCGGCCGGCCACTTTCTTTCTGTGTGTGTACGTGTGTGTGTACGTGTGTGTGTATAAGTGTGTGTAAGTGTGCGTGGCGGTAGAATGAAAAAGGCTTGTGCAGCACGTGCCCAATTTCCGCATGTGAAGTGGGTTCTGGCGGCTAATGGTCACGGCCATTAGCAAGAGAGATAAAGTTAGCCTACTCGTTGTAGCCGTCTCCTTTCTCCTTGGTCGTTAAATGTCCTGCACTTACCTTTTTTTTTATTTGTTCGTTCAATACCACTTCTCACCTTCCTGCGCCATCTCAGTTGTTTGTCGTCCACCCGCAGCGCTCTGAGGCGTCATTTTCTTACGCTGCTCGGCTCGTCCACCTGTTTGGTGTGCCCTCTGTGTCCCTCATCACTGCCAAATGACCTTGGTGTAGGAGAGACATTAGTGGCTCATTTCAACAGCACATGTTCCCATTGCTCTCCTACGGCTCATTACCTCCGAGCTCCTCTGAATGATGGATGGATGGATGGATGGAAGGAGGGAGGGAGGGAGGGAGGGACTGGGGAAGGAGGTTAGTAGCCTTTGGTTTTGAACGGCCATAGTGCAGGGTTTTCCCTCAGGGCTGTATAGTTAAGGTGGCCATCTTCACCACAAACACCTCCCACCTTGAATACGTCCCCTGAAAAGATGTATTTGCTTTACTCTATTTAGCAACATGTTTCGCATTTTGTTTCGAGCCTGCGTAAATGCTTTAGTGTGCGGTGGTGACTTTTCTATACATTGTGAATCTGCAAACCGTCAAAACCTCAGGATTATAGTATCCTGAAGGATACAGACTTCAGGATACAGTTGACTGTGCAAAGGGTTTTTTCTGTTAAAAAGTTTGTATTGTAGATATGGTTTCAAAAGTTCCTTATAATATACCATTTGAAAGGGCACAACATAGGGCCTAACCTTTACAACGATAAGTCGCTACTAGTCTTTCATACACACACACACACACACCTACCTTGACTAATTCATTTTCTGCGGGCAACTTATTTTTTGAAGGAACTTGCCCCAAATGAATCTTGCCCTTCATACTCCAAGGATTGTGTGCCCGTCCCAGAATACTCACTCTGTAGGGGGGTTTGCTCCATCTCTGCCACATTTGTCATGTTCCAAGGCAAAGTGGGGGAGAAGGGCTGGCCTATTGCACATTGAGCCTCACCCACCATTTCTCTAGCAGAGCACTCAGAGTCGTATTGGGAAAACATCCATCAGAGCTGAGGAAAACGCTGGGCTCGGTCGCCTCCCCTATCAGTGCCTTGCAGTCCTCACTACAGCAGTGCCCCATTCACTGCTCTTTGCATCGTGTGTCCAGTCTGTATGTGTCGATAGCTGTGGACAGGCCACACGTAACTAGTGAACACGAACAGAACTAGTATGTGGTCTTGCTAAAAGGGTCCTGCTTTCGGTTGTGTAACTTACAGTGATGATGTGATGCAGAGTCCGCCTTGACAGGAAGCCTGCAAAAGCAGGGTTGGTGTTCGTGTCCCACTCACTGCCTGCCTACACCCACACTCTCTGGTCGGACTCGGTGTAAACAGGCGACGAATTTAATATTGCCAGCACGCGTGTGTTCCTTTTTAATTTTTAATCAGGCTCCAGCGGTCTGAAACCCTAGTGGCCGCCGCCTCGGAAGGCTTGAATCGAGGAATGGAATTTCACATGCTGCCCCTTTCACTCATCCTAGCTTATCTGCAGCGACACACACCTGGCTAGTCAGGAGCTGTTACAGTGCTACCTGGCACCTCTGAAACTAAGCAGTAGGCTTGGTGGGTGCTAACTTTCAGATTGCTAGGAGCGACCTTTGGTGCTTTCCTTGAATGGAACTTGTCATTAAATGTGGAGTTATGACAGTCCCATTTGAACTGTTCCTTGTGATTTTTATTGTACTATAGGCTAGGTTTGTTTCACTGCCAACGAAAGAGTAAGTTTGACAGGGGAAATGCAAGATGTTATTTATTTTCACTTCTGTAACTAGGTTGAATGCCAAACATGGAACTGTCCAAGTCATTGTTTAGTTTTAGTTCCACCTCTACTGTTCAGAGGCAAAATGGGCATGTTATCATAGACATTAGTTTGTCATTCTTCATCTCAGATGAGATTATCTACTTGCAAAGTAGTTGACACTTGACAGGCTTGAAAGGATAGATAGGCTAGATAAGATCAAAGCAAGCAAGTCAGATGTGCAAGACCAGTGCAAGACCAGTAACCAATCTAATACTCTGAAGTGGAAGTGAAGTCCTGTCACTAATGTATGCCTGGTTTGTTGTATGTCCACAGAGGATGCCAGCTCCGATCAGACTGCGGGAGCTGATCCGGACCATCCGGACGGCCCGGACCCAGGCCGAGGAGCGAGAGATGATCCAGAAAGAGTGCGCCGCCATCCGCTCGTCCTTTAGGGAAGAGGACAACACTTACCGCTGCCGAAATGTGGCCAAGCTGCTTTATATGCATATGCTGGGATACCCAGCACACTTTGGGCAGGTGAGCAAGCACCACACAGGTGCACCAGCACTCACAAAGCATACCCTTGAACACCTTGAACTTTGGCTGCAATGTATAGTAATGTTTTGCAACAGTCTTTAGTTAGTGTCCTCTCAGCATTCAGGAACATCAAAAACCCGCCACATAAAAAAACTGTTCACCTCAATTTGAAAAAGAGAGTGAAGAGTCAAAAAGAAACTGTCTCTGTTGAATTAACCGTAGTGCTACGGTTCATGCATCTTCAAAGTCGACCCTTGTTGTCATGTCATGTCATGTGTCCTCCTCCTGGTTTGATATGGACTGACTGAAAGCCATTTCCCTCCTACAGCTGGAGTGCCTGAAGCTGATTGCGTCCCAGAAGTTCACTGACAAGCGGATAGGGTATTTGGGGGCCATGTTGCTGCTGGACGAGAGGCAGGACGTCCATCTACTAATGACAAACTGCATCAAGAAGTGAGTGCGAGCGCCGCATTTCAGCTAAATGGCCTGCTGTCGAGTACAGCTGCCTGTGTGGTGCAAGGATGGACCGTGTGGGTGTGTGCCTGTGTGGGTGTGTGTGTGGATCCTCCGTGTATGTTTATATCTATGTGTGTAAGAGATTGAGTGAACCAGTGCATCTTAGTAATGGAATGTGTGTGTGTGTGTGTGTGTACATCACTGTGCCTACGTGTATGTGTGTCTCAGGGAGGGAGTGTGTGTGTGTGCGCGTGTGAATGTGTGCGTCTGTGTGTATGCACTTCTCTGTGCCTGTGTGTGTGTGTCTCAGGGAGGGAGCG
The DNA here is from genome assembly GCA_027497455.2 of Sardinella longiceps. NCBI lineage: Eukaryota > Metazoa > Chordata > Actinopteri > Clupeiformes > Clupeidae > Sardinella > Sardinella longiceps. Next base: position 5,960,982 of record JAODXP020000011.1, read on the forward strand.
AATGGGGGTGTGATGTGCTAAGAGCCGCTGCCAAAAAACCCTCCGTGCGATTCCCCAGCGTGTGCTGATGCAGTGTGATGTGGGCTCGGCCCAAAAAACCTGCCTGACCAGCTGTCTTTGCTTCTGTCCTCCCCGTCTCCTCCGCCCATCCCCTCTGTGGCCACTGACGTCGGCAGCGCACCCCAGTCTGTGTTGCGTCATGTATTTCAATGGCTGCTCATCCCTAATACTGGTTTGCTGTTTTTTTTTAATGCGAGTTTGCTTGTGCTTTCCCCTAGTGACCTGAACCACAGCACGCAGTATGTGCAGGGCCTGGCCCTCTGCACTCTGGGCTGCATGGGCTCCTCAGAGATGTGCCGTGACCTGGCTGGAGAGGTGGAGAAGCTCCTCAAGACATCAAACTCTTACCTGAGGAAAAAGGTGCGTGTAGTCAGTGAGGACACTGGTGTTTTAACTCTTGCGGTAAGGTCAAGAGTAGGGATGTGACCTTTGACCTCGACTGACCAATTGAGTGTGTGTCTTTGTGTGCCACAGGCGGCTCTGTGTGCTGTCCACGTTATCAGGAAAGTCCCAGAGCTGATGGAGATGTTCCTCCCAGCCACGAAAAACCTGCTCAGTGAGAAGAACCACGGTGAGATGCACATCTGTAGCTCCAACTCAGAGCACTGTACCAAAGCTTACTGGACAGCTTACTTAAAAATTCAAGTCAGCCGTGTGATAAGGGCAGCTATTATCAGTTCAGAAACATTGCCAAATCAAAACTAGATCTGATCAGGATCTTTAAACGGTCATTCATGCTTTTGTCAGTTTTAAGTCAAGCCAGTATCACTACAAATGGTGCAAAAAGCAGCAGCGAGGCTTTAAACAGGTTCCAAGAAAAGGGAACACATCTCACCAGTTCTGCCTGTCTGCACTGGATGTCCATTAAATACAGAATCAATTTCAAAGTTTTACTTTGTTTTTAAAGCTCTCAATGGCCTTTCTGCTGTCTATGTAGTAGAACTTTAAACACCTTATTCTACCCCAATGTCACTAAGGTAATCATCTCCAAACCAACTAATGGTTCCCTATACACACCTTAAAACCAAAGGTGACCAGGCTTTTTCAGTTGTCACCCCTAAACTCCCTCCAACCACACATCAAATCATGTCCAAACATTTTTTACATTTATGTTAACTTATTTTTACAGTTGTTTTTAGTTCAGTCTGACTTGACAAAGCTGTCCATCCATTTTTGTGGCCAGTCAGTGTCAAAGTAGATCTACTCCTCTGGGACACTATCAGCCTTCATGCACTGTTGTGTCTCCATTTGAAATAGATCATGTGCCTTTCAACTGTCAGGCAGTTTTGTAAGGTTCTCTGCCCTGTCCTGTTTCTCTCTCAATGCTGCCTTTTTTGCTAGTCATGTCCATTGAAGGAAGGAAATGCTCAATCTTGCCCAACCCTGGCGTTTGCATAGTTCTTTGCATTAGGGGTTAAGATCTGCATGACTAGATCTTCTACAATTGCTTTAGTGGTTTCCCTTACAGTGGCCCGGGAGGCAAGATAAGATTTTTCAGTTGACCATGGGGAAACCGTTTGAAAACTAAGCATTTTTAATAAGAAAATGCTTTTGCATGGTTTAACCCTGCTCTTGACTTACGAAAAAAACTTCAATTAAAATCTCTCTTAATGGGCTTTTGTCTAAAAGTATACTTAATCTATGTTCATCTTCCATTTGTGTGTGTGTTTTTGTATGTTTTTGTGTGTTTCTCTGTGTGTTTGTCTGTGTTTGCTTGTTTGTTTATTTGTCTGTCTCCTTGTGTGTGTGTTTGTTTGTCCTCTCCAGGTGTTCTCCACACATCTGTGGTTCTGCTCACTGAAATGTGTGAGAGAAGTCCAGATATGCTTTCACATTTTAGAAAGGTAAGACACAGCTCTCATCTCCTCCCCTTGACTTTTTTTAAAACAGTAAAACACTTGTAGAGTAATTTCCCGAATATAATGTGTGTAAACCTCAGAACAGACACAAGCTAAAAGCTGTGTAGTGACCACTGCGTATGTATTAACCTTGCCCCTGTATTAACCACAGTTTATCAATAATTATTTATAATGGATTATGATCAATTCATATATGACATGAAAGAAGCCTGGCAAACCATCCTATCACATTAAAATGTATGTGCTGGCATTGATAGACAGACCAAACTCAATCGTGGGCAGAACAAGGCAGTAACTGTTTGCGCTATGACCAATCAGAGGAACAAACAAGCTGTCAACACCAATTCAAAAGACTGTTGTTTTCAGTGCTGCCTGCCCTACAACTCTGTAAACACATAGAGCGTTGTGATTAGTAAACACCAACGGTGTCCGACCAATCAAATTCCCTGTGGCTTGCTACTAGACGTACTTGCTGAGCAAATCTATTTGCCGCCTCTAGAGTACGTTTAGATTTCTAGGCTAACATGAAAGCAGGTTGAAGAAATTTTTCTTCCCATGTCTAGCACATGTCTGTGCTAACATCATAGCTGTAGAAATTTTAGGCAATCTGTGTATCAACCTTGGTTAATAGTGTGGAAATAACAGCATTGTAGGTGAAAGCCATCAGCATCCAGAATCCGGTAGTGCCATCCCAGTGGTAGTAGCTTTATCCACATGTGTTAGCTTCACTGAACCGTACACTTGCAGTACAGTAGCAGGAGTGGTTTGGGGTCACCGAAAAAAGGGGTTTATGCTTTGCATTGGAGGTGCACATTGTTTGCTGTTTTAGATCCTCTTCCCTTCTCCTCTGATAATGTCTTCTTAGCTTCCCCTCTCCTCTCCCTCTTCCCCAGTTCAGTCTAAACTGCTCTGCCGGCCTGCACACCCCTCATGTTCATGACCGTAACATTATTTTTTGAACCGCTCTAAAAGTGACTTTCTCTTCTCCAGTTTTCCCCCCCTAACATCTGCCTCATATTTTTTCTGTCATTTGTCCTTGTTACAATTCCTGCATTGTGTTAGAATGAGAAGGTAAGAGGACATTCTGGTTTCATAGCTGGTGCATGCTCTCCACACATTAATAATGACCCAAAAAACCCCACATAAAAAAACAAATACACAAAAATCACCTCACGTGGTCACTGTCGTCATAGTCAGTTTCCGTTTTGAAAGTTGTGTCTTATTATTTTGTTCTGGTCATGTTAATTTTGCCTTAGTTTCCTTTTATTCCATGTCTGCATTTGTGCATTATTTAATTCAATTTTCACCACTGTCCAACTCTCACCGTTAGACTAACTTTGTTGTGTAGATCACATTTATGGGTCACCTCAACTAGAATGATCTAGTTGTGAAAATGGTAATGGCAATCACAAGTGGTGTTGGCAAACACAGAGGATACATTTCAGACATGTGACCATTGATGGTACTGTAGAGCTTGTCAAGATGTGACTGTTGATTGTAAAAACACAACAACATGGATTAAAAAAAATGATTAGTCCCTTTGAATGGTGTGTACAATCATGCTATTAGCACAGAATTGCTAACCAAATGACTGAAGGGAAGAATCCCATCAACCTGATCACTGTGACTCAGCAGACGAGAGAAAATGTTTACTAGCGCTAAACATTTGGACTTTTTTTTTCTTCTTCTTTTTTTCTCCCCTCTCCCCCAGTCCTTTACTTTGACATGTTTGTATCCCCTTCCTCCTTGGTCATGTCTGTGTGCGCGTATGGTGGTGTGTGTAAGGTTGTGTGTTTGTGTGTGTGTGTGTGTTTGTGTGAGACACGTGTCGTGAGTGGTTCTGCTGAATGTTCGGAGCCTCTTAGCCACCTTGCTGACTCGGCTGCTCTCTCTTGTCTCCTTGGCTGTCTTCCAGCTGGTCCCACAGCTGGTGAGAATCCTGAAGAACCTGATCATGTCCGGGTACTCGCCCGAGCACGATGTGTCCGGCATCAGCGACCCCTTCCTGCAGGTGAGCTCCTGGGCCTCAGGCACCAGCTAACCTTCCACAACCCCTAAAGAGCCCAGCCCCATTTATTGCAGTTGCACAGGCTTAGCATGGTCATCGAAACACTGAAAATTTGTATTTGTTAATTTCTGGAAACACCTGGGGATACCAGAAGCTCAAAACAGGTGTCAATAGTAACCGCAAAATAATCTGTCTGGAACATTATTCATGGGTGCAACCCACATACTCGTCTCTGCAGCTCACCCCACTGATGTACTGTATGTTCCTTACAAATGGGAACAAAATAGGCTTTCCAACCATATAACATTTATTGAGCTACGGACCAAAAATCCGCAATGAGACCAGCTACGTTTTAAAACTCTGAAACTGTGATTGAACATGTTGAATCTTTCGCGACTGCTTGCAACGGCATGTAACGATTGATTCACACCGCCGCAACTCCTCTCTAAGACAGTCTTATCTTGTTGCTGATCTTCAGTATGAATTGGCCTTAACAAATACAAATTTCCTTAATTTTTGTTTAATGTTTATATGGTGCTATGTCATTGGTTGTGTATAGGGAATTGGTGCCTGTCCTGACTGAATAGAGTAGGGCTTATGTGGTGTGATGGCCAGAGGAGGCTTGCTGAGTGATGAGAAGAAAGAGTGATCCATCGTCAGAGCCTCGCTCTGTTGACACCCTTTTCTTTTTCTGACAGCCGCACTCATATTAATGAGCCTGTCCCACTAGATTAGCTGCAAACCATAATGAAGATTTGGGATTGCCATCAAAGCCTTTCTGTGATTATGCAATCACATAGGCTGATATTGTGATTATGACAGGACCTAATCATGCAGAGCTGCTGGACAGCCTAATGACTATTTCTGGTGGAGATGAAGGTGATATGTCTTTTTAATAACCTTTTTTTTTTTTTTTTTACATTTTTTTTTAATGCATTTTTCAGGTCCGAATATTGAGGCTACTGAGAATTCTAGGCAAAGGGGATGATGACTCTAGTGAAGCTATGAATGACATTCTTGCACAGGTGAGACTTTCAGTCTTTACTCTAATCGATGACATGCAACAGTAGCTCTTTGGTTCCTCCCATTGAGAATTGCTGTGCAATTAATCCTATGCTTTCTGTTTGTAGGTTGCGACCAACACAGAAACCAGTAAAAATGTAGGCAATGCAATTCTCTATGAAACGGTTCTAACCATCATGGACATCAAATCAGAAAGTGGTTTAAGGGTAAGTGGAGTACTACAGGTTTCTAGTCTAGGTAGTAATTCACTTGAATACTAGGATCTGTCTTCCAGTAGCAGCTCAATGATACACTGTTGTCTGTTGCTAGGTGTTGGCCATTAACATCCTAGGCCGCTTCCTCCTGAACAACGACAAAAACATCAGGTTCGTATTGCCTTCTCTGACCAAGTGCACAGAAAAATCTCCTTCACAAAATCCAGCGATGCTGACTCTTCTCCATTTTTATCCATACAGATACGTTGCCCTGACGTCTCTACTGAAGACCGTGCAGACAGACCACAATGCCGTGCAGCGGCATCGGAGCACCATCGTGGACTGCCTGAAGGATTTAGACGTTTCGATTAAGCGGTGAGCACCATTTTAGTGCCTATTTACAGTACAATACAGTATGTTGAAGACCTCTGTAGCTAAGTTGAATTGTCATCTTTAATATCCTGCCTTTGTTCTCCCCAAAAGGCGGGCAATGGAGCTGAGTTTCGCCCTGGTCAACGGCAACAACATTCGGGGCATGATGAAGGAGCTGCTCTACTTCTTGGACTCTTGCGACCCCGAATTCAAAGCCGACTGCGCGTCTGGAGTGTTCCTGGCTGCTGAGAAGTAAGTCTCGTGGAGCAGACCGCTGAACATGTAATTATGTTCCTGTACACGTTTCTTAAACCGATGGCTGACTGGCCACCGTAACAGAAAGAGGAGATGTTTCAGCATGTTAGTTTCTGACACCATGCTCATTGTGGAAGTCTTTCTAAGCCCCTCTGTATGCTTCATTACCCCCTCCTGCTTCAGCACCAGAGTGGAGTTGAGTGGTGTGGAGTGTAGTGCTGCTCCAGTGGTGCTGTGTTTACAGCTGCCTTCAGCAACTCTGCTGCTGCTGGAGAGGCCTGTGGCTAGTAGCTAAATGAGTGACCTATTAAAGTGCTGGGTGAGGAAAAAATGAGTGATCCATCGTCAGAGCCTGCCGTTGTTGACACCATTTCTATCTGACAGCATGACCCTTGGAGCCAAAGAGAGAAAGGCTCTCTTGTTTGTGCGTGTGTGTGTGTGTGTGTGTGTGTGTTTGTTCGTTCAGCAGTAGGCTTTCCTAACGTACAGTAAAATCCTCTTTTTTCCCCCTGTAGGTATGCACCCTCCAAGAGATGGCACATAGACACTATCATGAGGGTCCTGACGACGGTAAGCCCACTTGACTTGATTCAGGGTTTGCTTTTGTGGACTTTTGGTATACCTGAGTTCATAGTGTTGTAGGGGCTACCTGACTGTTGCGTGATGATAGTGAGTGATCCATCGACTGACAGATAAAGTGTGATGACCTCATACTCTGACAGCAGTGTCCTTAACTTGTCAAAGCCCATCCCTCTCATGGAACCTGGCCAGCCTGTTGGCCATGGAGCCACACAGTGGTCAAGGGCAGTGCAACTAGCCCATAGGCCGTAACAGTGACATTAAGTGTGTGTGTGTGTTTGTGGTGTTGTCCACAGGCGGGGAGCTATGTTCGGGACGACTCGGTCCCCAACCTGATCCAGCTGATCACAAACAGCGTGGAGATGCATGCTTACACTGTGCAGAGACTCTACAAAGCACTGCTGGATGATATCTCACAGGTACACAACTTTCTCCCAGTGGCAGTCAGGAATCGCTTGGAAAATAGCAAAGCAGTTCTTTATTCTTACTGATGTGGAATAAGGTGCCTTATATGCCCATTAACACTGCTCTGCAATCTAATATATATACTGTATATTGCAACTCATAAAAGCAATTTTGAGGTTGCCTGTTAGAGGTAGGCCAATCTTTTGAGGCGTTTTATTTTCCAGTTATCTTGATCTCTATGTGATCATATGAACAGGCACATTGCTGAATATGAATAGGTTACCCCAGTTGTTTTCAAAGTTTTTCGTTTTTGTTTTGTGTTTTAGTTGGTTAACCTACTTAGCAGTTGAACGGGTCAGAGAACAGACTCTGTATGAATGTTCAATTAATATTAAATAATAATAAAAAAAAATGCACTACCTGTGGACTCATTTAGTAACCCATATTGATTATATGTCCACCCTGTTTTTTATTATTATGAAGCTCCGCTTACCAAAAAGGATTTGGTCAGAGTTCTTTTTTCTTTTAACCCTGAATATGTTCAACATTGTACAGTGAACAGGTGGTCATGTAAGCTTTGTAGTGGTGGTCTCTTTTTGAATTATGTCTTAGCATTGGCTTGGTCTTCCTTCCACAGCAACCTCTGGTGCAGGTGGCTTCCTGGTGCATAGGGGAGTATGGAGACCTCCTGGTGTCAGGACAATGTGAAGAGGAGGAGCCCATCCAGGTATTAAGAGCTAACTGATGAGATTAGTGGCCTCCCCTTAGGCCTGTCCTCACACATGTCAACATGTTACTAATGCACCTAATCACAGAAGACACAAGCACTAGGTCTTTGTGCTCAAAGAAGACTTACCGTAATTTCCTGACTATTAGCCGCGGATTATACATTGATTTTGCAAAATTTCTTCTGCTATGAGGTTAAAACAGGGTGGCAGTTAATATAGTGTTAATATGGTTTTGTTGTATTTTAACTTGCATAAAACACTGTCCTGCAGCTTATACGCAATGCGGCTTATATGCGGGAAATTACTGTAAGCTTAAAATTGCTTGGTTTGTCATCACAGGTTACAGAAGATGAGGTTTTGGATGTGTTGGAAGGTCTCCTCGTGTCCAACCTCTCCACCCCTGTTACCCGAGGCTACTCCCTGACTGCGATCATGAAGCTGTCCACCCGTTTTAGCAGTGTAAAGTAAGCATCGCATCTTCTTAACCCCTTGCAGGTCTTGTTTCAAAGACTTTCAGTGAACATTGAACACTAGGTAACTCTGAAGTGGGAAGAAAAGGAAAAACTTGTCAATGAGAGTCGATCAGCCCAAATCCCCATTTACAGCTATTGTTGGTAGGTATTAGAATTATAGCATTTGGTAGAAGGTAGGCTGAATTTGCAAACTGGCAGCTAACAATAACAGATGCGGCATTAGGAAATCAAACTTCCTTGTCATTAGGGTCGGGGTCAGTTAATGATTTTTTGATGTCAGTTAGCTATTTGGTGTACGTTGCACCACAATCGGGTTTTTGTCATGCCTACCAACAGGCGTACGGGTTGATTTATTCTGGACAATCCCTTTAATGCGCACACTTGCTGCGCATTGATCGCATGATTAGAATTACGTCGTTATTGCGACACACACATGCATCTGCGTACCTCCTATATTTTCTAACTACCTGCACAGAACAATCTCTCCCGTTGGCAGGGTAAACTGTTCTCTAGTGTTTATTTTCTAGTGTTCTCTAGTATAAATCTAGTTGAGTGAAGTCAACCTGAATGTGTCCCAATATTTACCATCCTAATTGTATTGCTTTGTAGTGCAGGTGTTTGTATATCAGCTGTTTTGTTTACTTTGACTCTCTAACCCGCAGCCGCATCAAGAAGGTGGTGTCCATATACGGGAGCAGTATAGACGTGGAGCTGCAGCAGAGAGCTGTGGAGTACAATGCACTTTTCAAGAAATATGATCACATGAGGTGGGTTAAGTGGCCAGCTCACCCAGTCTAGTTACACATCAGACATCCAATCCAACAAGCTGTGTTTTTTTTGCTTGCTTGTTTTTTTTCTTGTGAGTAATTTTTGATTAATAATGGATGAGTTCAGATGCAAAACCCTAAGCCCATTCGCGATGAATTGACAGAAATATATAAAAAACTTAGTTAATTAGTCAAACTCCAATTGGATTGTTTTGGCTTGATTTGTTTTCACTTGATAATTAGATTAGATGCCAAGATTTCGTTAATGTAATTGTAGTGGTACTTCATAATAATACCTTATAAATGCTGGAGTTTTTCTTTGAGAATCATACCTGACTTGATCAGTGTGTCAATGTCTTGAGAAAGCTGGCCCATTTTATTGGCTGTTATGCAGTGCTGCGTTCCGGTCTGTTCTAAATCATGTGTAGTAAAGCTTCCTGTTTCCTTCCTGTCTGGCACTGTAGGCCTGCCTTACTAGAGCGCATGCCCATCATGGAGAAGACCTCCACCAATGGCCCCACAGAGATCGTGCAGACCAATGGGGAGACGGAGTCCGCTGTACTGGACACAAAACTTGCACCTACTGTCCCTCAACCAGCCAGTCAGGTAAGGCAACCTTAGATCACCAACCCACCCACGGCTCAGCTGACCAATCAGGTTTCAGCACTTTTACAGTAGTTGTCGCATGATGCCTTTATGATTGCTGTTCCCTCTAGGACAGATCACCAACATGTGCATGGGCATTTTATTTTTCTTAGTAGTATTTTTTTCCCCCCTCTTGATCCCCCCCCAATTCCCCACCCCTCTCTCCATCTCCAAAATGCTTAGTAACATCATAAACCGAGGGATTTGTTTAAAGCTGCTACCAATGTGATCAAAGTGAGACCCCTGCTGGTAACTGAACTGCATGAGATGCAGCAGCTTAAAGATTAGCCAGTGGAAATCACACTGCCTGGGAATGTTGGGATCAAATATGAAAATCATGCTCTTTACCACTCAAGTTCCTTTTACATAACTTAACTTTTAACTTTTAAAGTTGTAAAATAATACTGATAAAGAAAAATATAGCTTGTCAAAGAAAAATATAGCTTGTCAAAAAAAAAAATGCTAAGCATCACCACACATCCGTGATGTTGAATTTCTATACATTGAACATCCTAGCAGATTGTAAGTGTGCAAATGCAGTAGTGCACAGCTGCTCTGGTTGGGTTAGCTCAAGCAGAGTTGTTCCCTGCGCATGAAAGCCTCTGACTTGTTATTGCTCAGTGTGAGACTCTCCTGTCCTCTCCTGGCAGGCTAATGATCTGTTGGACCTGCTGGGCGGCAACGACGTGGTTCCTGTGATCCAGACCTCTGTACCCTCCAAGCCTGCCTCTGCTGGGGGCGAGCTGCTGGACCTGCTTGGGGATCTCTCTCTGACTGGTACACTCTCTCTCTCTCTCTCTCTCTCCCTTTTGCTCTCTCTCTCTCTCTCTCTCTCTCTCTCTCTCTCTCTCTCTCTCGCTCTTTCTGTCTTTCGCGCTCTCTCGCTCGCTCTTTCTGTCTCTCTCTCTCTTTCTCTCTCTCTTTCGCTCTCTCTCTTTCTCTCATTCATTCATTCTTTCTTTCTCTCTATCTCTGTCTTGAGATTTTTTTTTGTTTTCCTCCCCTTCACACACATTCACTCATATGTAACATTTCTGTGTCATTCCCTGTTATCCTCTCACTCATGCCATAGTTTGTCACTGTCTGTTTATGTCCACGCATCCTTTATTTGCACATATCCTCTCTTCTAGACCTCACCAACATTCACCAAGCCTTCTCTCCACAGCCATACATTGACCATTAAAAAAAAGAAAAGCTTCTCTTATAGCTTTGTTGTAATCTTTTGCCTTCCTCACCATTCCTCTCCCTCCTTCCTTCCCTCCCTCCTTCCTTCTGTCCCTTTCTCCCTGTCCCCTCTGTCCCTCCTTAGGTGGTCCCACCCCTGCCCCTGCTCCCTCTGTTCCCATCTCCCAGCCCCCCTTCCTCCTGGACGGCCTGTCCTCACAACCCCTGTTTAACGACACCGCTGCAGGTAGGAGCATCCACGCATCTCACCAGTGTCATACCTCACTCCATACGAGGCCCCCGTAGCCTCCTGTCAGAGTGCAATAGATTCACATGCTTAAGTCTTAAGTGCCTCCCTCCTCTCTCAACCCATCCATTTTCCACTGGTGTATAAGCAGCAAGATGTTTTGAGTAACGTGTTGTCTTTGACTTGGGTCAACACTCAACTGCTCTCCCTCTCCTACTCCTCGTGCTGGCCGTGCAGGTATCCCTCCCATGACGGCGTACAATAAAAATGGCCTGAAAATCGACTTCACCTTTGAGAGGTCGAATCAAAATCCCAACATCTCAGTCATCACCATCCATGCCTCGAACACGACAGAGGCGGAAATGACCGACTTCGTTTTCCAGGCTGCAGTACCAAAGGTGAGGCCCCATGGGACGGACGGACACACACACACACACACACACTCTCTCACAATATAATTCGACTAGGTCAACTTTCTAAACTTATTTACAAAAAAAAGAATAAGATTTATCTTATCTGAAATACTGTTATGTTTCATTTTGCTCCTTTGACATCAAACTAATAACTGGTTATTCTGTGTTACTCCCGTTGTCTCATTTTCTGGGTCACACATTTGTGTTCTTCTCAGACATTTCAGCTGCAGCTGCTCTCCCCTAGCAGTAATATAGTCCCAGCACTTAACCAGGGAAATGTTACGCAGGTCATCAGAGTACTCAACCCACAGAAGGTAAGGCCAACACACTCTTTATGTCTTAACACTTCATTCATGTGTGCGGGAAATATGTCGTCTCAAGAGCAATGCAAGTTCATTTACAGTCAGCGGCTTGCTTGAATTTGCTATAATCAAAAATATATCTGTGTTGGATCTAAAATTCAGTTTTGGGATGGCTAACTGAACTTTGTAGTATTTAGAATGATCTACTAGGCACAGTTGTTAGTGAAGGCTAGATGACTACACCTAAGTGTTTAGACTTGTAGATGACTACACCTTTCTCATGATCAGGTGTTTCATTCATCTTACCCAAAGATCTTTCATACTTACAAATGAACAGGTATACTAAACAGGGCTCAAGCAAAGTGTAACACCGGTAAACTTCAATTGTAGGCTACATATGTCTGCATGGGTAAAACATTCGGTCGGTTTTGTTCTTCTAGAAATGTTAGAATAAGAGTCCACCATTGTTATATTGCATCCTGTCAGGACTCTTATTCTAACATTTCAAGATGCGATGAAGGGAAGTTGTTGACGTAGAACGGCAATAGTGGAATATGCAATTTGGGTGTTGTCTCTTTAACAGAATGTTTGACTCGTGCCCATGCAGACATAGAACCTAAAATCAAAGTTCACCGGTGTTGCGTTTAAAGCATTCTGGTGACAAATATCTGCATCGTCTTTAACGTTGGGCTACTGGCACAATTGCAGGCCAGAATGATGTTGATTGCCATATAATTGCCATTCACATGAAGATGGTCTTGTGCCACATCACATGTGCAAGTACAAGCCGATTCTACATTATGGTATCCATACATTATTGTGGCGTTTGTGTGTAGCTTGTCCTCCAGATAAAACATGCAGCCTTTAAAAAAACAAGACGAGAGTTTACAAGTGAAGATGGATTGCCCTAAATATAGTGAGAGACCTAGAAGGTTAATAAGGCCTTTGTAGCCCTGTAAATTCAACAGCAAAGTCATGAAGGCGTAAATGGTTAAGGATAGGGATCAGTGGCATTTCATATACCCTTGTTCAACGATGATGGCAAGCCCTCATCGCTTAGTGGTCTTGTAATTATTAGACTGACTACAGTCACCAGAAATGGTTGAAATGAAAAGAAGTCCTTGACATTTAGCTGTTCACTTTGAACCCTGTGTAACACATCATTCCTCCTCTCTCCATTTACCAAACAACCCACGGGGTGTGGAATACAATGTTCAATTCCTTAATTTAAGATTATGTTTCATTTCTCCCCGAAGTGTCATCTGTTCAATTTGCCAGATACCAAGGTCATTAACGCACCACTTTTTGTAGACATAACAAGTGTGTGTGTGTGTGTGTGTGTGCGTGTGTGTGTGTGCTGTTTGTTTGAGTACAGCATGTTTTTGTGAAGTCTTTCACCATTGCCAGTTTGTGTCGAGAAAAGGTGTTTTTGCAACAATCTGCCTGTTAATTTTTAGTTTTTGGCGTTGGCATTTATAGGCAGAATTTCAGATTTTGACTCCTCACGATTGCATATGTTTTTCAGCAACAACTGCGAATGAGGGTCAAGTTGACATACACCCACAAAGGCTCTCCTGTGCAAGACTTGGCTGAGGTCAACAACTTTCCCCCGCAGTCCTGGCAGTGATGTGTTGCCCGCTCTGAAAAGACCCCAACCAAGGGAACTATGGGAAAGAGTCCCCCCTCCCCCTCCCCCTCCTCCCTCTCTCCTTTCCTCCCTGTCCCCACTCAGACATCCTCCGCCCTTCTGTGACATCGCCCGCAGACCGACCGCTGCCCCCGGGGGTTGCATGGGAGTCAGTGGTACCTTCTCGACCCCCAGAAAAGAAAAAAAAAAAATACAACTAACCAGACGACGATGGTATGAAGACCATGACAACGACTGTGACAATGATGATGCATCATCTGAAATATCAGAGAAAAAAAAATAACCCAACATATCCAAATACCAATTACTGTCTCTCTTTGATTTGGTCTTGCTCCCCTCTCTCCTTCCACCTTTACTCAGCACTGGAGTCTCCTTTTTGCACATAAACACACACACACACACACACACACACACACACACACACACACTCACTTTCCATTTCCTGCCCACTTTGGTCACTTCCTGTCATCTTAACGAGGATTTCACCTCTCCTCTCACAAGGGGATATTTTGCTATGAGCACTCGTGTAACCCTTCTCTGTTTTTTTTAATAATTTAATCTAACCCTCAATGGGTCGGAGTGTTTTCTTTTTTTCAATGTTGCAACGATGAAAAGAATATATCCAACATGCACGAAACTGTATGTCCAAAACTTTTGAACATAGGGAAATTTCACTCTTGAAGAGGCTATTTCGTCTCAACTCTCCAAAATCTGCCTGGCCAAGGTGTCATTTAAATACTTTCCCCATCCTTCATACAGATCTTAATTTATTTCATAAGAAGAAAAGTAATTAATAATTGTGACTAAAACGTTGCCCACCCAGATAATCTCCATTACGCATCAGAGTGCTAGTGTTGACCTGTTTTATATTTTTCAGCGGCAGATTGCTGATATGAGGCTTTTGAGTAAGACGAGGCTTCAGCCTGAGTTAAGGCTATAGTTGAAGGGCCTACCAACTAGCCAGAGATGACTTGGGTAAGGCACACACACATGCATCCCTGCAGAGTAAACACCACGACTGGTTGGTGAGCAGTCTAGTCAGCCACTCAAAAGCTTTTTAACCTGGACTTTGCAAGGCACCTACCCCCCTTTCCCCTTTGCAAGTGTTTGCCTTTGTTTGAATTAGAATGAGATTTTCCCAGGGTGATGCGTTGCCGCCAGCAGAGGCCTGTGTGGGGGTGTTAAGTGATGCAGTCTCATAGTGATTGATTTAAAATGTTGGGTTTAGGTGATAACTTTCTCAGTAATAATAAAGCATCTTGATGCACAGCCTGTCAGAGCGGTTACCCAAATGAATATTGGGCAAACAGCGAATAGATTGCCCGCCCGCCGGGCGTCTACTGGTTTGTGTACATAAAAGATCAGTACAACTTGGCATGAAATTTGATTCATGGCTTTGGGTATTCCTGCCCATCTCACAGTACATTTGCAGTTGTTTTAATCTGGCTTAGACATTGTACTCATAAGTTGCGAATGTAGTTACATGCACTGAATGCATTTTTTTCCTAGAGTTGTAGGCATGTTATTTTTAAGTTGACTATGTCATGGGCAGCACTTTTTCTGATGTTACTTTCTGTTGTACTCTTTCTCTTTTCTCATTTTTGTTCTTTTGTTCTCTTTTATTTAGATTGTTTCAAATGATGCCTGATTTTTCTTTTTCTTTTCTTTGTTTCTTTTGAATCTATGTGCCTTTCGCCATAATTGGTAGATATGATGCCCTCAAAAATCTTGTTGATGTCTGTACGATCATGCAGTGGGTTCACTTCCCACCTGGGGAGAGGGTGAGATTCACCTTTTGAACTTTTCGTGTCACGGTCCCTTTCACTCGCATCCGTTCAGTTTTTCTCATCGGAGCTAAGAAACTAATTCTGAGAGAGCTACTCCTAGGTCCATAAGCCTCAGGCTGTAGTTGAACCATCGACCGGAGCTGGTCCTTTCTCTTGGTTGACCCGTGTCGTCTTTGAAAACATTAACCTGCATACCTCACAATGTGTCACCATTTTTGTTGTTAATGGTCAACAGCGCCATGACAGCCGCGATTGAATCACTCGCATACTCACGGGATGTCCGCAGGACACCCGCTTCATCCACACATTTCTTTTCCACCGCTAACTTGCTTGGCTGCCTACCAGCTTCTGTGTGTCTCGGGGGGGGAGGGGGGGTATCCATCCAATTGGAGTGTTGACTCACCTATGCCACAGTGTCTAACATTTGTGACCAAATCAGATGTTCTTTTGCTAATTTTTGGAAATATTTTTGAGCGATGCTATATGTATATGGAAAAAAAAAACTCTTCCTTCTAATAGTTAGGGTATTCTCGTTTTGTTTGTTTTTGTTTGGCTATCTTGGCTTTTTTTCTGTACATATTGAGGGCTTTTAAGATGCATAAACTTGTCTTGCTCATCCCTTTTTTAGATACCAACATTTTTCTAAGACTTCCTTCCAGAACTGCACAGTGTATATTGTCTTAAGATCTTAAGTCCAGATCATGGTCTGAATTGAAAGACTTACCTGTCTCAATGTCTTTGAAAAAAACAAATATGTAATATCTGCTGCCTGTATATTGTACATAATTGTAAAACAAACAAAAGACCAGATCAAATTAATTCCCATTTGAAGACATGTTAAGATTAGATAGGGACTAAAATTGTATACATGTGTAAAAAAAAAAATAACAATCTTGAAAGGCAACATGTATGAGCGGTGTTATTACTTTCTTCTCCTCTCTCTGTGTTGCATACGACTTTTTCTTTTCTAAAGCTGTCTGGACGACTGTTGGTACTGCATGATGTAGGGCTAAAGGGAAGTTCTGCTATTCTATGCTGTGCAACGAGACGGGCAGGGTTGGCTGTGTGTGTGTGTGTGTGTGTGTGTGTGTTTTTGAAGGCCAGTGTATTGGCGTGGTCCTCCTTATGAAGGCAGGTCTGGATGTGGGTTAGGGCCATGGCCAGAGTGGTGCAGCAGTCCCTCAATCTCCATGTCATTGTGTTGCTTACTGTGGCATCAGGGGGTAATGACTGGAGCCCAGCCCTCCTGCTAATTAACAGACTGCCTACCTGCCCACAGAGTATGGCACCTTCTTGGGGTTAGAGCTCTCTCTCTCTGTTTGCTCTTTGCCTTTCGGCTGAAAGGTCAGACGTTAAAACAATTAAGAACTCTGGTTCTCCTCTTGAAGCACATCTTTCCCCACTATCTTACCACAGTTTGACTGATCTGTGTGCGTGTGTGTGTGCGTGCGTGTGTGTGTGTCCCGGACAAGGCTCTTGGTAACTGAACTATGCTGATGACTGATGGTTTTAATTTTTTTTTTGTGAGGGTGCAGTGAGTGGCGCCGGCAAGTGGGTAATGCCAAACAGGAGTTTACAAACTCCTTGAGACTATCATATCATTCAAAAAGTCCATTTATCACTGTACAATCACCATGGCTTAACTGACCAGCACGTCTCTGAGGGTATGTTAGGGTATGTTGGATGAGCTAAAAATAAACAAATAAATAAACACTGTTCCACTGGGCAGTTACTCTGTCATGGCCCCTTATCGGTGATTAGATAAATTGATCATACACCCCTTTGTTTTATTTAATGGTGGAGTTGTACAGTGGCGGTGATCTACATTGGATAATGTGGTCCTGTGCTGCTGAGTATTAGGGAGGGAAAGGATGTCAGGAGGAGGTTGGAAGGAGGCTGTTGTGTACTTCTGGCTTAGCACCACCAGGGGGAGTGCCCATTGATAATTGAGGTCTATGGGAAGGGAAAACTGGAAAGTTGTCTCTTGGTCTTCTGCCCCATGTTTTTGTTTGTTTGTTTGTTTGTTTGTTTTTGTTTTTGTTTTTTTGGTTACTTTTTCACCAGCAAAGTTGGTGACTTAATTGCTTTAAATTACCCCTGATTTATGAATGATTTTGCCTCTGCCTTTTAATTATAAATTATGAAGGGTGAATATCTATACAACTGTAGTTGACACTGCAAATGAATATTCAAAAGAAATCCTTTGAAAAATCTGTGCTGCTGATGAAGCGTTTTTTTTTTTTTTTTCATTTGGTTAATCAGCTCATATAATTGTGTGTATCTGTTGTGTGTGTGTGTGTGTGTGTGTGTGCGTGTGAGTGAGTGAGTGAGCGTGTGTTGCCATGTCTGATGGCACCTCATTTGTTTGGATGTGTGCGTCTTTTGGCTGCGATGATTGATTTCATTTTTTTTTTTCTTTTTTTTTCTTTTCTTTTTTTTTTCTTCTTTGATTCTCGGCTGCATGTGAGAATCGTCTGTAAATAGTCATTTCTACTCTTTATGTAAACTTCTTGTGGAAAAAAAAATGCAAGTTCAAAATAATCAGTGAATTCACCACACCTCCTTTGACGGCTTGGAACTGACATCTTTGTACATTTGGACATGTTCTGTAAAGAAAATATATATACATATAAATATATATAAAAAGAAAAAAACAAATACTGTCCAATGCAGCGATCAGCTTTTTACTCTGGATGGGTTATGGGGTTGGGTCATGTCATTCATATGGATGTAGTTGTCTTTGACTTCACCCCTGTTGGCAGATGGTAACTCCATGCATACAGTACAGCGCTTGGACAAACACCTTTCTCATGCTCCCTCTTTGTGAACTGAAGAAAATAAAGAGACCCGTTGTTCTTTTGGAAAGTGAAACTCTACATGTACCCCCCAAAAAGATTTTACACTGGCTGTTCTACCACATTTGATTTGTGAGGGAGGAAAGCTTCTCTTTTCTTCCCCCCCTGTGATGGGCTTGACATGTTGAACTGAATCAGAGTCCCGTGTCTTCAAGGAGAGTGTGTCGGACTGAAAAATATAATGATGATGAAGATGAATAAAATGAGAGGTTGTAAACTATTAGATGGGATATTTTAGACTCATGCTGTGTATTATTGTCTTTGGGTTGGAGATGATCAAGAAAATAATAAAAAAGTCAAAATGAAAAACTCCTCTGGTTTCTCTTTCTGGTGTCATCTGTGTTCCGTGTGAACTTTTTGGTGCTCATGTACAAAAAGGGTCACTGAACTTTAATCTCGGTTGTATACTTAAGAAATATCCATGTTATGCTATCTAATGAAAAATCACCTTTCACCCACACAGCTTGGTCTGTGATAGTGACACTAGTAGACCTTAATCAAGATCATGCCACCTACAGTATTTATGGCAGTGACGAATTCTTTTTAAAGAGTTCTGGCATAGGAGTAGTTACATGAATGCAAGTCTTAAAGACTATACCAAACGCAAAGCTTGTTAGTCAGAGTTAAATTCCCTCAATAATACATGTTGATTAAAAGCTTTTAAGCAACAGAGGTGATGTTGTTCACTGAACCCTGGTAATGCATACTTAACTTAGAAATATTAAAAATTATGAAGAGAGCTGAACGTTTGGTCCTAATGCATTGATTATAATTTTCTGTATTTAAACATGGCTACATCAGGACGTGGTAGCATAAACAAGCAAACAAACAAACACCAGAATTTATGAAGATAATATGGATTTTGTGTCGCTTTAAGCACCTGCCGAGTGGGCATCAACATCCTCATGAATAATTCAGCGCGGCGACGTTCGCTTTGAAATGGGCAGTGCCCTATGAATAATAAGTAGCCCTGCCTCTCTAATGTTTATTGATTGGGTCTATCTGACAGCCGTGAGAATCAGTCTCATGGCGTCTCACCAAACCAGGATGGGGTTCTGCAACCGCCTCCTGTATTGGAATTTACTAGTCGTGCACTGCGACGTTACATGTAGATTTTTATAGTAAAATACACCAACGAAAATGAAAGACGAGGAGAAAACGTCGGAGATGGTACAGAGTACCGACATAGACGGTAAAAATGGAGCTGGTGTCGAAGATAGCGGGGCTTGCAAAGGAAATCTGCCGAACCCGGTGGTCCATGAAGCAGGAGCTCCAGGTCGTTGCGACCGCATCCGACCAGCAACCCGGGGAGGAACGGAAATCAGAGTGTTAAAGGTATGCTATATGGCATGTCATATCTCGTACCGTCCATTTAAACCTCCGCAATGGTATGGGTATTTTGTAGAAGGCCGTGTGTATGAAATCGTGAACGGCATCATCCATGACACTATCACGCGTCATTCAATTTAGTTCATGTTCTCTTTTGCGAATTATCGTGTCTCCATCGTCTCGCACCTACACATTTTTGCTGTTACTCAGGACACCCAAGATTTTCTTCTCCTTGTAGGCTAGCGTTACCTCCCTCTCTTGCCCGCGGTTTGGTGCTGCTTAGTCGAAGCCCTCCGGGGCTGTTACAATCAGGACTGTAACGTTAATGTTGCCAACATACTGTCATACTGCTGCCATCTAACCTGTTAATCGTTTTAGTCAAACATGGGGGGCGTGTGTTGGTCTATGATAAAAGTAATTACGAGCAAATGTAAACGCGGATGTTTTGTGCCAGTCTGTCACTGTGCCAATTTTGTTTAGCGTTTCTGAAAAGGTGATTGTGACTGACCTGAGCCGAATTTGTGGCAGGAAAACATATTTTAGCTGTATGTAATGGGGCATGTGTAACTGTCCCCTCCTGAGAAGGCTAATCATTGTTGCTACGTAGGGCCATAAATAAAATAAAGAAATGCTACCCATTTACTCGCTCTTATCATGCTGATTAATATTTGAACGTTTTATGTTTGCTGATGTAATAAAATGATTGTACCGCGAAATGGCCTTTTTGTGCCCAATCATGATAAAATAATGGAAATTTGCTGCTTAGATTAGACAAGACTACACTGCCCGTAAGTATCAATCATGTTATTCTAGGAGTCATAACTTACCACATGAGTGTGGTAAATCCTTGCATTAATGATAACACTCCAATAAAAAAAACAAAATCCAGTCCATGTATCCAGCCCACTGTAGGCTACCTCATGCACTGAACACTTTTACCTCTATTTTGACAGTAATGCTCAATGCATCAGTCAGAATTAAAGATCAGTCTGCTTGAGATGTAGGTAATTATAGCCAAGGCTCATGAAGGAGGAAAGATTATAAAAAAAAGTGGTCAGATGCTGTCTGGTGTGTCATGGTGTCTGGGAGCTTTTCAGTCTGGTGTGTAGCAGTGTGTGAGTGTGTGTGGGTCCCTGCTGCTGCTCCACTGTGCTGGGAGACTGGGAGAGGCAGGCAGTGCTGGACTCAGGCGAAGCACGGCATCGTGGGAGAATGATTTCATCAGGGTTGACTAATGACCTGATGCCTGGCTGCCTGTCTCAGATTCTGGGCCTAGCGCACACACACACACACACACACACACACACACACACACACACACACACACACATATATCACCAGGGTGTTTGTGCTCTGGTGTAAATATTTGGGCCTCGGCACATCAGGGTGGAAAGCAAGCTGAAAGGTTTAGAGCCCAGAATTAGAAAATTTGGGGTGGAGCCACTTCCATGTCAGCAAGCCTCTTGTCACACTAGAGGTAATATAAACAGTTTAAATCATTCATCATTCATCAACACCACCATTTTAGCAGTTACGGTTTAGAAAATTATTATTACAAATTGTTTCTTTCAAATCTCATAAAATCAATGATGACGTCTATTGATTTCAAGGTACAGTAGAATTGTATCCTACAGGTTTGATGGGGAAGTATGACCAAGACCAGCTGACAGGCATGTTATTTCCTTGCTCCATTCCTCTGTCTGACCTGTGTGTGTGTGTGTGTGTGTGTGTGTGTGTGTGTGTGTGTGTGTGTGTGTGTGTGTGTGTATGTATGTTTGTGTGTTCAGCGCAACATGAAGCGGAATGGGAGCCGGGGCTGTGTCACCAGGAAGAACCGTTTTGGCTCCCGGGAACGAGACTGGCTGAAGGGGGATCCTCAGCGGGGTTGCGTGTGCCTGTATGGGGCCACCGAGCCCCAGCCGCCGGCCAGTGGCCCCCAGGCCCCTTCCACCACCCCACAACCCGACCTCAAGCTGGTCCTCTGCTCCACCAACACCACTGTGGAGGAGCTATGCGCCCAGAGAGATTGCCAGCAGGGCCTGTACCTGCAGCTCCATGGAGACCTGCTCAGGTAGGCTACGGAGTACACTGTGTCATTGTGTTGATTGCTTTCTGGAGTGTTGTATGGGTGCAACACATTGTTAATGCTTGAGCTTAGATAAATTACTAATAAATATGTAATGTGTCATTGATATATAGATTATTACATTGCTTTATTACATTGTTACGTTATGGATACATTGAACTCGGAACGTGTGGTGGATAGATTTATGTCATTTGTCTTGCTATTCTGTCCTCGTAGGCAAAAGCCGAAGGTCAATAGTTCAGTGATAAAGTTTTTGATCGTATTTTCACATAGGCTACTTATTTCATATCGGATTCAGCAAAATGTTCCTCAAAGTCCTCTAGTGTTGTATTTCTACAGTGTCCACACACAAATTGTGGCTTGGCTACAGATCAAACCCTAAACAATCCCAGTTGATCAACATTGTGCTTCTAAAGGGAGGGGTGTCATTTGACTGGCTGTTGAGTTTGACGATCAACAAACTTTTGTGAAACCAAATCCAAATGGTGGACCGCGTCCTTAAAGCAAGAAGCAGTGATAACACATCTGGTTTTGTTTTTCTGAAAGCCATTTTGGATTAAAGCGCCTATAGTGTATTTTTGGCTGAAGCGAAACAACAAATAGGCCATTTAGGCTATTTTGGAGTGGCCGGCTCTTTTCCATGACACCTCCAGTTCTCATCTGGGCGTGATGTTTTCCAGCCAAGCCGTTTTTTGGGCGGCGCAGCCAAGCGTGCTCCTGGAGTAATAGAAGAGTCGTGCCGAGACAGGCTGACCCATGGAGTGGCATGGCCACTGTCTGACATTATGTGTGACAGCAGGTCTCCAGAATAAACCAGAGCTCCACATGAAAATGCCACTTAGACAGGCTATAATCTGGTTACACCCACTCTCTCTCTCTCTCTCTCTCTCTCTCTCTCTCTCTCTCTCTCTCTCTCTCTCTCTCTCTCTCTCCCTTACTCTTTCTCTCTCTCACTCAATCTTTCTCCCCCCCTCTCTGTCCCTTTCGCTTTCTTTTTTGGCTCTTTAGATGAAGCCCAGGAAGTGCTTTTTTACTTGCTGTTAGACTATTTTTGGTGTGATGCTTTGCTTAGTGTGTTGGATTAAATAGGTCACACACGCCAAAATGTCAGCAAAACGAAACAAGATCTCCAAGAGCGTCCAACATGGTTCTTTGTCAGGTTCGCTGCGAATCCCACGCCCTGGTGTTGCACCCCATCTCTCATATTGATTTGCCCTGTCCATGCGCATATTGGCTTTTGCTTGAACCTACAGTGGCATGTATTCTGTTCATGGTGGTTGATATGTTCTCAATCTCAACTTAGTTCTTAGGTGCTGAGTTGTGTTTCTGTTGACTCTTAATTGCAAGTAAGCCAAACAGCTTTCATCAAATTGACTTTCTAGCATGAAGCTGGTCTTGGCTTCTGTCTTCACATCAGTCATGAAAGAGGATTGACTTTACAGTGATGAAAGTGTGTAATTCCGGTGTTCAGTCCCTGTTTGCGCTCAGCTCTCTGTGCTGACTATGACTCCTCTGTGAAGATGTCAGCGCGGCTGTCAGGAATGTTGTTGAAATGTGTCTCATCTTCGTCTTTGGGAGTTTAATACTGTATGGCTCCTTAAGGTTGAGAAGGCTTAACATGTAAAGATTCAATCATCAGATGAGAGTAAAATTTTTAATGGTTTGCTCTCCCTGGTCGCATGTTCTCTCTCTCAAAGAGGGTTTACGTCACCTGTGGTATCAGACACAGCAGCTACTCAAATCAAATGCATTATGATCCACAAGGGGAGCTGTTGTGTCTTAGTGTGTGTGTGTGTGTGTGTGTGTGTGTGTGTGTGTGTGTGTGTGTGTGTGTGTCTGTGTCTGTGTCTGTCTGTCTGTGTGTCTGTCTGTGAGCAGGCTTGTAGCACCAAATTCTCGGCCCCATGCACAAGCTGTGGCCATGGGCCCCCCTCGCCACCTGGAATACAATGACAGACCTCCTTTTGGGGCCCTGGTAACTCAGTCCCCCTTTTCCCCCACTACGACACCCCTGTCTGTGAGCTGTGGGTTAGACAAATGGCAAAAGCACACACATTCTTTAAGGACCATCTGCAACCATTAGAGAGACACACACACAGACAAGCAAACTGACCGAGTCAGGTGACAGCCAGCTAGACACACTGATAAACTATTTGTTTTGTTAGATTGCAGTCTCAAAGCTCCTTAACCCAGTGTGTGTGTTTGAAATGTGATGCATTGAATACATAAAAAGGTAGAGAATGAGGAGCTGTTGTCAGTGCAGACGTATTATGAGACAACATCACAAATACACAGACGGTGGATGCACTGCACAAATAGTCCCTAATATTCTGTGCGAAAAAGTTTCATTGAATGAACACCGGCACCCCACCTCCGCTTGGCACCTGCAGATTAGCTTGCACCTTTGCGTGAACTGGTGGAGAGCGGGGCCTTCAGTGTCCACTTTCTGCAGCGTCTGCTGGGCTCTCTCTCTCTCTCTCTCTCTCTCTCTCTCTCTCTCTCTCTCTCTCTCTCTCTCTCTCTCTCTCTCTCTCTCTCTCTCTCTCTCTCTCTCTGTCTCTCTCTCTCTGAAGGTGTCCCTGAAAGGAAGACCAGAGTCATGCTTGGTTTCCCCTCTTTTCGCCCTTGCGAGTGACGGGAGTGCTGAAATGGCTGAAATCACATTAGTCTTCAGGAAGTGCTCCAACGGAGGCCACAGGCAGCCAGTGGAGAGGGAGGGAGGGAGAGAGAGAGAGTGAGAGGGAGAGAGAGAAAGAGAAAGAGAGAGAGAGGCAGAGAGAGGAGTCGGGCTGTGTGCTCTCTGTAGGGCCAGTTGCATCAGAGGGACTTGAAGAGAGCAGCTGGTGTCGCTGGGCAGCTTATAAATGTGTGTGTGTATGTTTGTGTGTGTGTGTGTGTGATTGGGCTGTGGTTGTGGTGTGTGTGTGTGTGTGTGTGTGTGTGTGTGTGTGTGTGTGTGTGTGTGTGTGTGCTGTGTGTGCTTGTGTGTCACTGGGCTGTGGGAGTCTGTGTGTGTGTGTGTGTGTGTGTGTGTGTGTGTGTGTGTGTGTGTGTGTGTACATGTTAATGTGTCTGTGTGTATTCACTTGCCTGTGTCTGTGTCAGGATAAGTTTATGTTATATATCACATTGGTAGGCCTAATTAAGGTGACCAGTAGGCTACTGTTATAGCTTTGAAAATCTAGTGTTTTCTTGTATTTTACCATGGGACAGAACACCAAAACCAGGGATTGTCTCCCGAAGTTTATGTCATCTGGTCATCCTAGCGCCAAGCGTCAATGTAGCCACACAGGCGAGTGAGGAACTTAGTATGCAACTCTCCACTTCCATTACAATGAACAAAAGCAAGCCCACCAGTCCAGCGAGTTCATGCCGGGTTAAGGCCATCTGTGATTGGCTATTATCGGTATATGATGCAGGGCCTGAGCAGA
>JAODXP020000011.1:6005611-6170611 GCA_027497455.2 Sardinella longiceps
GGTCAGGGGTGGTGTGTGTGTGTGTGTGTGTGTGTGTGTGTGTGTGTGTGTGTGTGTGTGTGTGTGTGTGTGTGTGTGTATGTGTGTATATGTGTGTGTGTGTGTGTGTGTGTGTGTGTGTGTGTGTGTGTGTGTGTGTGTGTGTGATGTGTGTGTGTGTGTGTGTGTGTGTGTGTGTGTGTGTGTGTGTGTGTGTGTGTGTGTGTGTGTAGGGGCAGTGGCCATTACTGCTCATTTCTTCTGCATGGCTACACTCATTACCATGCACTTACCCAGCCCTCGGCCACAAGTGAGCCACTGAGGCAGGGCAGGAGAAACAGGCCGTGCTGCTCTGGTGTGGCGTGGGTGTGGGTGTGTGTGTGTGTGTGTGTGTGTGTGTGTGTGTGTGTGTGTGTGTGTGGTGTGTGTGTGTGTGTGTGTGTGAGAGAGAGAGAGAGAGAGAGAGAGAGAGTGAGTGTGGGGAGCAGGACTATTTTCTTGGCCAGGTTCTCAGACTCAAGAGTCTCACTCTCCTGGTTTGTCCATCCACGTGATGATTGGCTAAAGGGTTTATGCAGGGTGAAGCACTGTGTAGATCACCAGTTTGGTGAGACAAAATGTGTAGGTGTCAATTGGATCATGTATGAGTGAGTGTGAGAGAGAATGTGTGTGTGTGTGTGTGTGTGTGTGTGTGTGTGTGTGTGTGTGTGTGTGTGTGTGTGTGTGTGTGTGTGTGTGTGTGTGTGTGTGTGTGTGTGTGTGCATGCATGCGGGCTACTGCGGGTCTTGGTTCACAAGGCTAAGGCTGTGCCAGTCACCCATCCGTGAAGAGGACTGTGAAAATGTCAGCGGCCCATTGTAACGAGGTCGCCAGAGCCACCGGACCAATTACTGAGAACAAGGCCGCGTGTCACTGCACATTTTCCCTCAGACAAGTTACCTGACAGAGAGCACCTGTGTTCTAATGTATGTCTTCCCCCATATGTCGGTGTGTCAAAAAAGAGGAAGTAGACGGCATCTTTACTACTGTCTATATATCACCTGTCTGATGGTCTCATGTCTCCATTCCCACAGGTTTTCCCAACTCAAGAGCCTGAATCTGTCACACAACCGCCTGGGCATGTTCCCTGAGTCCGTGTGTGAGATCCTGACCCTCACAGAACTCAACCTATCCTGCAATGGCCTCCACACGGTGCCTGCGAGCATCAGCAACCTACAGAGGTATCTCATAAGCACACACACACACACACACACACACACACACACACACACACACACACACACACACACACACACACACACACACACACACACACACACATACACACACTCACACACACACACACGCACACTCTCTCTCTCTCACACACACACACACACACACATACGCTCACACACACAAACAGGGCAGCACAAGCGCACAACTCCACACCACTGAACATATACGCTACAGCCCCACTTAGCAGGGCCTCGGTGAAAGTCACACATCACTTCAACACCATGCAGTTGAAACACTCATACATGTGTAAGATCCAAGCATAGACACACACACACCGGCTGCTTCAAGGACGGTCGTTAGTACAATAGACACGGGCAGCCAAGGCTGAGGTGAAATCATTCCTCTGAGGTGACTGTCCCACTCTCTCTCTCCATCCCTCCCTCCCTCCTTCCCTCCTTTCCTTCCCCACACTTGATTTTCCACTTTTCTCCTCTCCTTGGTCTTGTTAAGAACTCCTTTCTGTGTCGGAAGAATGGCCAGAAGGAGAACTCTTTCCCTGTGGGTGATGTGAAATGCCAGTGTATGATAATGGGAGGCGGTGAAGGTGTTGAATAATGACTACATTTGCGTACTGATGAGGGGGTCATTTTGTGCTGAGGAGTCATCTGGGGTTGGCTGGTCTTCCACAAGCTCTAGGAACTACCTAGTCGTAGTTATTTATCTATTTCATTTCCATTCTAATTTCACACAAGGGCCTTCACACACACATACACACACATATACACACACACACACACACACACACACACACACACACACACACACACACACACACACACACACACACACACACACACACATACACACACACACCCTTCTTTCTACAAGTCATGCAAATGTCTTTTATGAATGCAAATGTAAAAAAAGTTCTGCGGTGTGTGGCGAGCAGTCAGGTTAAATCAAGCCTTAAACACGACCCAGTTGTGGTGTCCCCGGTTGGGTCGGATCAGAACAACAGAGGCCTCTACCATGACAACATCACTGAATGGATTTCACATGTGCTACTGCACTGTTGCTTTTAAACACCATCCATCCCATGTGCTTTGATCGGAGAACAGTCTGAGAATGGCTGTTGACTTGTGTGTGTTTTTGTGTGTGTGTGTGTGTGTGTGTTTTTGTGTGTGTGTGTGTGTTTCCTCTGTGTTCCCCTAGCCTACAGACCCTCTCCCTAGACGGCAATCACCTGAGCTCCCTGCCGGAGGAGCTGGGTGGCCTGACGCAGCTCTGCAGCCTAAGCCTCTCCTTCAACGACTTCCCCGACATCCCCGCCGTGCTGGAGAAACTGAGCGCGGTCGACCGGCTGGCCATGGCCGGCAACAAGGTGGAGACGCTGATGCTGGGCACCCTGGTCAGGATGAGTCACCTTAAGAGCGTCGACCTACGGTGAGCCAGAGGGGACACACATGTAGTCTCTTCCTTCTTTCTTCTTCTCTTCTTTCCCCCCCTCTCCCTCTTGTCTTTCTCTTGTCTTTCTCATCTTTCTCTTTTGTCTCTTTCTTTCTTTCTCCCAGTCTTCATTTCTCATTCCCTCACTTTGTTACCCTTTCACTTCCCCTCTTACTGGGTTTCCTGCCCTGCAGTTAATACTTTGGCCAGTCTCTGCATGCATAATGTGCACTCAATCCAGGGCCCTAATGTAATAAGTGGGCTCATCAGGAGATGGCTTGGGAGCCGGCAGCTCACAGGAGGCTAAGTGCACGCTCTCTCTTTCTCTCTTTCTCTCTTTCTCTCTCTCTCTCTCTCACTCTCTCTTTCTGTCTCTCTCTCTCTCTCTCTCTCTCTCTCTCTCTCTCTCTCTCTCTCTCTCTCTCTCTCTCTCTCTCTCTCTCTCTTACAGAGCCTCATGAACCTCTTAATCCTCCTCTTCCTCTGCCCTCCGCCAGAGGAATGAGATTTAGCCATCGCTTATCGGGGTCTTTCGCTCTCTGTCTACATCTCTTTCTCTCTCTGTCTCTCTCTTGATCTGTCCATTCCTTTGTTCTCATCATTGTCTTCATGTCTCCCTTTTCTTCACCTTGTAAGTTACATGTTCTGTTTTTATTTTGTTTTATTTATTTATTTTTGGGGAGGAGGGGGGTGGTATTGAGGTTCTCTACCACACCTGGAGTGGATTAGTCCGCCTCATGACCAAGAGGCAACGCTGCTGTCTCAGTCCACAACATGTCTGGAGTTCATCAAGGATGGACAGAAGGACAGGAGCTGGTGAGAGAGAGAGAGAGAGAGAGAGAGAGAGACAGAGAGAGAGAGAGAAAGAGGCAGATCTAGGAAGAGGAAGAGAAGGAGGAAGAGTAGAGGAGAGGAGAGCCAGGAGGCTGCTGGGTTGTGGGCACTTGCTGGGAGTCTTTAGGCTAATAGAAGTAGGAGCTAAACACAAGTGTACATTAGAGCAGCAACAAGAGAGTGAGAGAGCGAGTGAGGAGTTAAAGAGCCGGGGAGAGATTTAGGGGCCCCGTACTTAGGAGGATTACAGGCGCGCTTGTACTTCAGGTTCACGGAACGCCAGATCCTAAAGGTAGCTGCCAGCTTTGAGATGATTCCAGGAAGAGCTTACATAAGCACCAGATGTTTCCACCAAACACTCCAGTACGTATGGAGTAGAGGAAGGGGGGGTTGAGGGGGGGAACTAACGTGTCACGAACGCACTCATCACCGGGGCTTCACCGTGAGCTCACTGTCGCCTCAGAGGCTCGCTGCGCACCGCCAGTGTGATTACGGCTGGTGTTTGAGCAGCTGGAGGGGATCGGGTACGGTTGGGAGAACCACCACGGCCTTAGCCACAGAGAGAGAGTGAGAAGCCAGTCTTTGAATGCCCGAACCATCCGTTTCCCACCGCATCAACACCATCTTCCCCTCCACACACACACACACACACACACACACACACACACACACACACACAAACACACACACACAAAATCTGGAATGGTCCCAGAACCCCCAGACCCAAACAATGAGCGATGCAATGCGTGTCAGATGATGATTGAGGCGGCGTAGGGGAGAGTTTACGTAGAGTTTAGAACCGCACGGGTTCCGTGGGCTGAGAACGCCGAGGCGAGGCAGACAAAGCTGCTGTTGAGCACGGCGGCAGCGAGCGAGCGGGTCAACACTGGAGTCACTGTTCTGCCCTGACTATGAAGTGGGTAGAGTCATCCATCTGTGTCTCTCTGTGCGCTCTTTATTGCCGCTGCATTGATATACTGGTATCCTGCTTGTGTCACCTCTCTCATCCATTCAGCGGTTCCGCTCAGCACTGTTTTGTCCTCGTGTTGATGTACTGGCCTACTTCCATTTGTCTGCCTTAATAAATGCATACTTGAGCTTTTTTTTCCCAATACGAAAGGAGTCCAAAGTGAGCAATGCTGGAATCTCTGGGGGCACTCTTAAAATAAAACTGTTGACATAGACTAAGGCGTATGTTAGAATTTTACATTTACTGTAGAGTCAGAATGACTTCAATCTCATCACTGCATCAGGCCCTCTTGTAGGCCTCACTGTTGATAGCTAGTTGGGCTTTTTACTCAGCAGTAAACAACACAGTTTATGTGTATATACTGTATTATGTGTATTACAGCACATTTACATTTAAATTAAGTGTGAATGTAAATTTAATGAAGTGCTAATGGGATAACATTAGATGCAGATATTAGATTTTTACAAATAGGCCCCAATATACTGAACAGCTACTATGATTAGTGTATTTGTTTACAAATAAGTGTTTTGGCTAAGAAGTAATACTAATGTGTGACTATTAAATCATTTGTTTTTGTATCCATTAGCGCAGTGTTTCCATTCATACATCATAAATAGAAATTATTCCAAGAAATGTCCCGGGATGCTTCTTCGGTCTGTAATTAACAGGAATTTTTTAAATCCAGTCCTGCACCAGCTCCAGCGCTAGCTGCAAATGATTTTGAGCATGCTCACAACTCTGTGACGAGAGGCTGGACACCTGCCAGGGCCAAGTTTTGTGGAAGTTAGTAGGAAATGCTGTCGTGGTTTACAGCGCCTTTTTAAAGTGGTGTTTGGATCATTAAGTGAAACCTGAGCGGGGCTCTTTTAAAAAGTGCTTTGGGCTGCCTTATCAGTGCTCTGTGTGTTAAGCTTGAGTGTGCATGTTCAAACTGGGGTGTGTTTGGTCAATACCCAAGTTATGACTTAGACGTTTCTGCATTTACATTGGCCCTGTGGTCCAACTTTACTGACTGCAACAGCTGTTACTGTTGATTGTGATACTGTACAGTAAAGGGCTCCGCACACCGCTTCCGACACAGTGCGGAGCACTCCGTCTTCAACATTCCATTCCATTGTTTTCAATGCAACCCCGCACACCAGCGCCGATGTCTTCCGCCGTCAGGTTGTGAATTAAGATTCAAGTCTATTATGTCGGAGCTGCCCATTGACATCCAATGTTAATTTCACAGGCTACTGTGCTAGGTGCTAGGCGAAATTGTCGGATCCGAAAGTGCTCCTCAATGCTGTCGGAACCGGTGTGCGGCCGGCTTAAGTATTGTAGGAACAAAGTCTTAATCAGTGGGTTTGAGTTGATTGTGTGTGTGTGTGTGTTCTGATTTGGCAGGCTGAATGGGCTACGGTGTGTGATATGCGAGACACTGGAGCCGGTCAAGCAGCTGACCCACCTGGACGTGCGGGACAACCGGCTCAGTGCTCTGGACCTGAGCTCCGCCTGCAGCCTGGAGAGCCTCCACTGCCAGCGCAACCAGCTGGGGACGCTCACGCTCAGCGGCTTCACGCTGCGCACCATCCACGCCAACAACAACCGTGAGTCGCACCACACCGCACCGCACCGCACCACACCACACACCGCAGCTCTCCCCCCACACACACACACCCACACACACACACACACACACACACACGCACCCCAACAACTGCTCTATGACCTTCTTTTATACTCGAGCATCCCTCTCTCTCTCTCTCTCTCTCTCTCTCTCTCTCTCTCTCTCTCTCTCTCTCTCTCTCTCTCTCTCTCTCTCTCTCTGTCTCTCTCTCTCTCATTCTCTCTCTCTCTCTCTGCCTATCTATCTATCCATCTATGCATATCTAATGGTCTATTTGTGTCGCTCGCTAGCTGTCTCCAGGGGCTGGCTGCTTATATAACCTATAGACCCTCCTTGGTCTGCCATTGGCTGCTCATGCCGTGGCTCCATACGCTGTGAACATGCCAGCTGCTTCTGCTCACTTCAGGCAGACGCTGTCTCCAAACACACACCATGCTGAGCAAAACACACATACATACACAAACACACATACACACACAAATACACACTCTCACACACAAACACACACACACATACTGTACACTTGCAATCGAACACACACACATGGACTCTCTCAGACACACTCTTATGCACACACACACACACACTCTCTCTCCCTCTCTCTCCCTCACATACTTATACACACGCGCGCGCGCGCACACACACACACACACACACACACTCGTAAATGTGCATACTTAGTAGTGTCTAGGAGGGTTTGCTGTACATGTTTGTTTCTAGTCATGCGTGGGTTTTCTGCTTCTGAATGTGCGGTTATGCGTGTTCACACACAGGGCTGCCCACGGTGAACATCTACCCTGTGCCCAACCAGCTGACTCACATGGACCTATCCTGGTAAACAGTGCCCTGGCCTAGCCACTCTTACTGGCATTTACACTTTACTATTTCATACTGACAAGTATCAGTGTCCACAGCTGTCGTTTCATACTATTAAAGTATACAGTTGAGTAGAGACTGCCAATGTTAATTATGGTCGAGGGACAGGGCGTATGGACTGTTTAGTTCTGGCCCTGTTGCTGATGATGCTGTGGCCTCCTTCAATGCTGTGGTGCTCAACAGGAACATTCTGGAATACCTGCCAGACTGGGTTTGCGACAGCAGGAAGATTGAGGTGCTGGACGTCTCCCACAACCTCCTGTCTGAGCTGCCCGCCAGGTGAGCAGATGGACATCTTCAAATGCATGCGTACACACACACACACACACACACACACACACACACACACACACACACACACACACACACACACACACACACACACACACACACGAAAACCTCACGCCTCTATCAAAACCCTCTTTCCATCATGTCCATCCGTTCTCTGTCCACTCTGACCATAACAAAGTGGAGGAAATTGAGTCATCGGCGGCCTTGCAGCCTCTCGCATCCCTTCCCACTTCCTCCCCGATATTCCGCAGTGCTTTATGGGACAGTGTACCATATTAATGTGATTTACTCCGGCTGGGATTAGAGCTTGGCCAGACACCGCATTGCAAATAAGATTCCCTTATTGACAAGCAGACAGGCGGGCAGACGGGGCACCCGGGCCCGCCGACGGCACGGAGCGATGTCGGGGAAAGTGAAGGGGCCCCTCTGCCGCGAGCGACTGACAGCACCCTGCTCTCCGCCACAACACCTTCCGCACAAAATTAGCACAGTCACATTTATTTGCATCTGAATAGACCCCAAAATGCTCCTAAAATATGATAATATTCAGACTGGGTTACAGCTTAGCTGGCCTGCTCCAGATGGCGCTCCTGCAGTTTTGTTTATTTATTTATTTACACTTTTTTGCCTCTTTAGTCAGGGGTGAATTTTGCTGTGGTGGTACATTAGACGGATGAGTTGAAAGAGACAGTGATGGATTTTAGTCTTTGTGCTGGAGTTTTTATGCGTCTTGATTTGGGCGTTTTTTTTGTTTTTTTTTGCAAATGATCAAATGCGAAGCACGAAACAATAGTCTGGTCTGTCTGTCTCAATCTGTCTATCTCTCTCTGTCTCTCTCTCTCTTTCTCTCTCTATCTCTCTGTCTATCTCTCTCACACACTCGTTCTCTCTGTCTGTTTCTCTCCTGCAGACTGCTCAGTAGCCTGAGTCTTCGGAAACTGCTGGCTGGCAACAATCGGCTGCAGAGCCTGCCTGACCTACTTGACCACGTCCCCCTGGAAGCACTCGACCTGCAGCACAACAAGCTAGCAGAGCTCCCCGAGAGCTTCTTCTACAAGGCCTTAAAGTAGGTCACTCCCCTCTCTCTTTCTCTCTGTCTGTCTCTCTCTGTCTCTCTCTCTCTCTCTCTCTCTCTCTCTCTCTCTCTCTCTCTCTCTCTCTCTCTCTCTCTCTCTTTTTTGGTCTCTATGTCCTTATCCCACACTCACGCTCTGTCTCCTGCTTTCTCATTTACTCTCTTGCCCTCCCTCATGAGTGGTGCTCTCCCCTCTGTTATTTCTCTCTCTCTCTCTCTCTCTCTCTCTCTCTCTCTCTCTCTCTCTCTCTCTCTCTCTCTCTCTCTCTCTCTCTCTCTCTCTCTCTCTCTCTATCTTTCTCTCTCTCACTCACTCTTTCTCCCTGTGTCCATGCCTCCTCATCCCCGCTCTCTCGCTCTCCTTTCCTCTTGCTGTGTCACTCCCACTCTCTCATTATTTCTCTCTCTCTCTCCCTCTCTCTTTCTCCTGCGTTCCCTCCCTCTCCCTGTTTCTATTTCACTCCCTCTCATCCTTACCCACTCCCTCTCTCATTTTCTCCCCCTTGTGTCATCCTTCCTCTCTTTCTCTCCCTCACCCTCTTTAGCATTCTTCCTCTCTTATTCGCTCCTATCCCTCTCTCTTTCTTCCTCTTCCTCCCTTTCTTGCTCTCTCTGTCTCTCGCCCTCCCTCTCTTATTCTCTCTCTGTCAGAATCCTCTTTCTCTCCTCCGCTTTGCTATCTCTCTCTCTATCTATCTATCTATCTATCTCTCTCTCCTCTCTGTCCCTGTCTGTCTCTCTCTCTCTCTATCTCTCTCTCTCTCTCTCTCTATCTCTCTGTCTGTCTGTCTCTCTGTCTCTCTCTCAGGCAGTGACAGGTGCTGTGAGGGCCACAGCTGAGTGTCTCTATGTGCCCCCATGCTTCAGTGGTTGCTGCCACTCCTTTACTCCACTGCTCCCATGCTGCCACTCCGAGTGTGTGACTGCCACACACTCTCCCTCTGAGCCCTCGCTGCCCACATAGGCACACATATGGAAAGAGTTGGGATTAGACTTGTGGATGTGTGTGTGTGTGTGTGTGTGTGTGTGTTGTGGCAAGAGACTCTCTGAGATCAGGGTGTGTGTGATTGTAATCGGAGCCAGACAAGATGCATCAGACGCTTCTCTCATTTCCTGCCGGTTAAATCACTGGCTGGCCATTTTACCCAGCGTCCTCCACTACAGTGATCGAACCATGTTGATCACCAATGACTCATGCAAAGTGCCTCAGGGTTGCGGGATGTCACGAATTCTCTCACATTAATTGTTTTCCAAATAGCCGCCGATACATGATAAAAACCTATCGATTTTTTTTTTCACATGCCCTCTTTTTATCTGAGGTTTGTGAAGAAAAGTGTCACAGCCAAAACTTGCTGCTATGAGGCTGTAAATGTCTACTCTGCCTGTTTAATGTTTTAAAACATTATTACACACAGCCAGCTGTCTGGCCATTGCCAACTTGTGTAGCTATGATATCTGTTGTACCACATCCAGTGGCAGACTATGCAATGCATAGTTTTATTCTAGACCTGCCAAAGTTTTATTTGCCCTGCCAAAGCCCTGCTGCCAAAGTTTTCAGGAGGGCTAATTCTTTTTCAAATTATCATTTGTATTTTGTTGTTGTTGTTGTTTACCAGTCAATAAAATGTAAGAATAATTCTCAAAAGTAAAAATTGAAATCCTAAAATACATCTTTTGTCCACGTGGCAAGTTTTTTGTTTGTTGCCAATCCCTATACAAGTTTGAAAAGATGCGAATCAATTGATCATTTATCATAGTCCTAAAAAACTCCTTTCTTTACCTTTTCAGCTTAAAGTACCTGAATGTGTCTGCCAACGCCCTGGAGACAATCCCGCCCAGCAGCCAATCAGAAGAGAGCCTGAGTACCCTGCAGGAGCTCTACCTCACTGGGAACAACCTGAACGAGAACTGTGGCGCTCTGTTGGTGGGCCACCAGAACCTGCGAGTCCTGCACATAGCCTACAACCAGCTGCTCTCCTTCCCCGCCAGGTATTCACCAAGCTATACTGCCCTCTACAGCTCAGGAGGCCAATACAGCCTAGACTAAGTACAATGTAGATATGAGCCCCAAGTGAAATATCTAGCTGGTTATGGTTTTCATTACTTATATATTACCATGATAAGATAAATTTTATTGCCCCCTGCCAGGAAATTGTCTTGGACTTCAGTACTGGCTGCATACCTACACAAGCAGTCCAGCAACGCAGTATACTGTCATTTGAAGCTTATTCATCAATCACCGGATTTATTTTACTAAAAAAGTACTGCACAGCTATGAGAGTAAATAGTACATACCATCAGTATGTACTATATACGCATCAAATCTCAACCAGGCAATGTTCACTCAGTGGTTCTGTGTTTGGCCTGTGTGTAGCAAGCTGAGTAAACTGGAACTGCTGGAGGAGCTCAACCTGAGCGGCAACAAGTTGAAGACCATCCCCTCCACGGTGTCCTCCTGCAAGAGACTGCACACGCTCATCGCCCACTCCAACCACATCAGCGTCTTCCCTGAGGTCCTCAACCTGCCTGAGATCAAGGTCTGTCTGACTGCATGGTGATGCCTGTCCAATACGAGCTGGTAGTCTGAAGTGCCATGGCACTGTTTTAGTGTTTGAAATGATGTGTGTGTGTGTGTGTGTGTGTGTGTGTGTGTGTGTGTGTGTGTGTGTGTGTGTGTGTGTGTGTGTGTGTGTGTGTGTGTGCACATACTGTATGTTCATTCTTCCAAAAGGAAGACTCATTCTTCCTTTTTTACCCCTGATGTAGCTGGTCGATGTTCATTCTTGCTTTTTTACCTCTGATGTAGCTGGTCGATGTCAGTTGCAATGAACTGACTGAAATCCTGCTGCCAGAATCTTTACCCGCTACACTACAAGAGCTGGACCTGACTGGCAACAGTAGCCTTATTCTAGAGCACAAAACACTCAATCTATTCAGGTAAGATAACCACAGACAAACAGACACCTTTCTTCACTACACACACACACACACACACACACACACACACACACACACACTTACACACATAAATATCAGAAAGGCAAATCACATGCTGTTTTTTCATCACCTGTAGTCACATCACTACCCTGAAGCTGGACCAGAAGCCATCCATGACAGCAGGGGACACCACGGCTACTTCAACACTGTGGGACCATGGCTATGCAGAAATGAGTGGCCAGAGAAACAAGTGAGGAGCCTGTGTGTGTGTGTGTGTGTGTGTGTGTGTGTGTGTGTGTGTGTGTGTGTGTGTGTGTGTGTGTGTGTGTGTGTGTGTGTGTCCTGTCTGTCTGTCTGTATATGTGCACACATGCCTGTGTCCATGTTATAGAGCATGTTAGAGGCAAAAGCAAGTGTAGAACTTGTGAGTGTGTGTGTATGAGTGTGGTTTTGTTTGTCTCAGTGTTTGCGCGTGTGCGTGTGTGTGTGTGTGTGTGTGTGTGTGTGTGTACGCTTATATCTTGCCCATTAGTACATGACTAGACTACATCAAGAGGGATTTCAAAATGTGAATGAATGCACCTGTTACTGGGCTGAGGTCAGAAGGGGCCCCGCAGGTGGATCCTGTTTAAAAGTTGAATACTTCCTGTAGATTTAATGGCCCTGACCGCTGCAACTTTAATGAGAATCCTGTGTGATGGGCTGCACACGTAGGGTCATGACCCTCACATTGAACAGTATCTCATGTCACTCCCACCCTCTGGTGGTGGGTGATGACCAGAGAGGATACACACACACACACACACACACACACACACACACACACACAAATAGAGACTGTATACAGTATATGTTGCTTTCTTGTGGAGTTCTTTCCTCATGGCATCAAGAGAGGAATGAGGCTTGTGTGTTGATTTCCCTTTCTGTGTTTGGGGCAGGTTGTGTGTCTCCGTTCTGGCCGTTGACCGCTTTGGGGACAGCTTAGAGGCAGCTTATGGGATCTTTGATGGAGACCGTAATGAGGAAGTGCCTCGTCTCCTGCAATGCACCATGGGAGACGTGTTGACAGAAGAACTACAGCATTCGAGCTTGGACAGCATCTACATGAGTAACACTTTCCTCACCTCACACAGGTAAAGTATTTCTCCCTCTGCCCTCTCTTCCTTTTACATTCTCATTCTTATTGCCGGGTAAAAACATTCAACCTTTTATACCATAGTTCATTCTTGGAATTTGAAATACATCACCTTCACTCGTATTTGACACGGTAGTTCGTGTTTCAAAATGCAGTCACTGATATCATATGAGTCATGTCAGAAGTTCCAAGTTCGGTATGAATTTTAAATGACATCGAAGGTGGTACCGTAACAGCACGTTAAACATTAATCATGATGTATGCAGCTTTGTGATTTAAGCATTTGCAATCCCCTCTTTTGGCAACCTTATATTCTATGTCCCATAAACATTTTATGTTTCTATAAAATCTCTGCCGTTCAGGCTGCAGAAATGTCTCATGGATCTAGCCATGTATTGCACAAGTATTCCAGCCCACATTAAATTGCTTTGAACTGTGTATAGCATAGCTGTCGAAACTTATCAACTGTCCTGTCATCCTTGTCACAATTACTCATTTGAATCAGGTTAGTTACAGATTGACTGGAACATCAGTTTTTTTATTCAATCGGTCATGGTCTTTTGGCTCTCTGATCTATATGTGCACATCAACCAAAAAAAACTTCATATTCAAGACAGTCTCTGAAATATAATGGCTTGGACAGAGCCATGAAAAATTTCAGCCAAGACTCCTTCAGGAGCGTGGAAAAAGCGGACGTAATTTGATTGGCTACTGTGCTGAAATATGAAAAGTATTATTTCTTACCAGACTTAAGACTGTAAAACGCATGTGATACAGAAAGGAATCTTGTTTCCTCTGAAAGGCACTAAGTTGTAGTTTGGCTGAACTCGGATAAATCTGCGAATCCATTTGAATTTTGATTGTAGATATGCCAATCCCCAGCAGTTTCACATAAAAATCACATCAAAGCCAATAACTGATTAGAACTACTAAACAGGGCAAGGATGTACTTTATACAGTGTATGGAAAGCAGTAAACAAAATCACTGGCTGAGCTGAGTTTCTGAGTAGTGGCTACTGATTGATGTAGACTTTATTGAATTCAGTCAATGCCATTCACACCCTTTGGAAATCAGAAATGAACAAAGCATTGCCAGACCCAAGCTCAATCTCTCAGTCTCCGTTAAGATTGGAGAATGGCTCTGGCATCATTCAGGCTAAATAAAGCTCTGGCTTGTCTTTGGTTT
This sequence comes from Sardinella longiceps, assembly GCA_027497455.2. Taxonomy (NCBI): domain Eukaryota; kingdom Metazoa; phylum Chordata; class Actinopteri; order Clupeiformes; family Clupeidae; genus Sardinella; species Sardinella longiceps. The sequence goes on from JAODXP020000011.1 coordinate 6,019,169, forward strand.
TGGGTGCTCTGCAGGAAGCTGGGGGTGGCTGGGCAGAAGCTGGGTGCCTCCGCGCTGCTGTGCTACATTCACCATGAGACCTCAGAGCCTGGGGGCTACTTCTTTCTGACGGTGGCCAACGTGGGCACCTGCCAGGCGGTCCTGTGCCGTGATGGGCAGCCGCTCCCCTTATCAAAGGTCTTCAGCCTGGAGCAGAGCACGGAGGAGATGGAGCGTGTCAAAGCCGCCAAAGCCATCATCACAGAGGTAGGCCCTCCATGTTGGCTCTTAAAGGCACAGTCCATGTATCCAATCCACCATGTTGTGTTGTTGTCAAATTAGGCCAATTACATTGCTCACAGACCTATCAGAGGCTCTAGCTATCCATTCTGAATGCTTGCTCAAAGAGACTCCAATGTTTGCATAATTATTCAGGTTCTGTGTATAGCATATAGCAACAAAAAAGTGGATAGAATTAGGTGAGTTGTTCCAGACATCATATCACAATACATGTACAGTACCTTTAGGGACCCTTACCTGTTGGCAGACTCTGCTTTGTGTGACCTTACTGACCTCTGCTGTGACCATTGTCCCCCTTGCTCTTGCAGGACAACAAAGTGAGCGGTGTGACGTGCTGCTCCCGTCTGCTTGGCTGTTCCTACCTGTCTCCATGGGTACTTCCCAAACCCTGCGTCCGCACCGAGCCCCTGTGTTCGCAGGACGAGTTCCTGATCCTAGGCAACCGGGCGCTTTTCCAAAAGGTTTCCTACCAGGAGGCTGTGCGCACCGTACAGACAGTCCGAGATCCCCGCGCTGCCTCCAAGAAGCTGTGCACGCTAGCGCAGAGTTACGGTTGCCGAGACAACGTCGGAGCAGTGGTGCTTGCCCTTCACATCGGGGAGGACAGCTGCACCTGTGAACCACCACTGACCACCACCACCACTGCGCCCACCCCAGATACTAAAGGACCCGTACCCACCCCAGTGCCAGCTCCGATCCCTATCTCTGTGCCCACCCTGGGTGACCCTGCCACCCCGTCCTCCAGCAGCGGCATTGCCTCCGAGTTCAGCAGTGAGACCTCTGCCTCGGATTTTGGCAGCGAGGCAGGGTCCACGGCCTCTGACGAGCACCCGTCCAATCCCGCGGCTCGCCCCGAGCGACGCTGTAGTTTGCACCCGACCGTGATCACGAGTGCAACAGCGGGCACCGGAGGCCCGGTAGGACCCCCAGGGGGAGGCCCTGGTCCGGGGGGACCCCATCCCGCCTTGTTCCAGCGCCAGCCCTCCTGCGCCACATTCTCCAGCAACCAGTCCGACAACGGATTGGACAGCGATGATGAGACTCCTCTGGAGGGCGTTATCTCCAATGGTAGCAAGTTGGAGGTGGAAGTAGACATCCATTGCTGTGCCTTCCAGATCCGCTCCGGGGCCCCAGAAAGCCCTAATGAGAAAGACCATCGAAATTCCGACTATCCCAACGGGAAGGTGAGGCGTCAGAACAGTGTGGTGGTGTCCACCACCAATGGATGCCTGCTGGCTGTCTGCGGAAGAGAGATCACTGACCTGAAGAAGTCCCCGTCCACCTCCAGCCTCTTTGGCAAAAAGCTGTCTAATGGCTCTGTTGTGGTTCCTGAAGACAGCCACAATCTCATCGAGGTGGCCTTAGAGGCCCCCAAGAAGAAGTCTGGCTATTTCGCCGCTCCTGCACAGCAGGATCCAGAAGATCAGCTGGTGGTGCCTCCGAGTCTGGAGCAGGATGTTCGGGAGCAGCTGAGAATCCAGAGTCAGGTGGTTCCAGGGCCTCCGCCTCCCTCCACTCCTCCCTCTACCAGAGACCAAGACTGGGATCACCCTCAGACCACAGTCCCTGGTCTGCCGGTCACTACCCTCCAGCAGGAGGTCTATGACACAGCCCTGTGACAGATCTGGTGCAGGGGCATCTCTCTGAGGTAGTGCCATAGCGAGAGGGAAAAAGGCAAGGCCTTCTATGGTACCTGTGGGATATTCCAGTTCCTGTATCCATTCAGCCCTGTCATTGTGTGTGGAGTCCCAAGTGTGCTAACCCGATAGCATGCCATCTGCCCGGAGTGCTAGATGGTAGTCTATCCCTGGAAGCTTAGCCGGTGAAGAGTCTGGTGGACAGGTCAGGGAAGGAGTATCAGGACCAATGAAACGAGGTCCTGACGCACGGTTCATCCCTCCCGTCCCGTCTGAGCTGGAATACCTCATATGTAGAACAGTGTTGATCTCATATGCTAGCTTAGCCCTTTATTACTGAGGTCACGCTCAAGGCAGGCTTGTTGATCTCTAGCCTTATCATCCTAGGAAAGCCTACCCATGAGAAAGATTCAAGGGCCATCCTATGACCAAAAGGTGAAAAAAAGTGCCTACTGTAAATGACCTGGGACTGGGGAGCCCATGTGGCTCTCGCTCAGTACTGGACTACCATTGGAGGAATTCAATGGATTATCATCACATTTTTTTTTTCTTTCTCCTCTTGCTCTCTCGTTTTCTCTCTCTTTCTGCCTCTCTCTCTCTCTCTCTCTCTCTCTCTCTCTCTCTCTCTCTCTCTTTCCCTCTCTCCCTCTCTTTCTTCCTCTCTTTGTCTCTCTCACTCCAAACCTGACTCATCCTACTGCACAGTGGACAGCCTTGGACCCGGCGAAACCTGTCAAAATGTCTGAAGAAGTGAACACCAGAAGGAGGAAGGCCGTTCTGAAACGAGGGCTACCTGCTTCTTGATTTCTTTCCAAACGAGAAAAAAAAAGAAACGCTTTTTAGTGGATTGTAAATTGATGTTTGTCTGATAGTATTTGTCACTGTCTCCATTGGGCTTCACACTGGACGCAAAAACCCCTTCGGTTCAAGCCATGGTGATCATGACACAATATGGCAGGTCTTTCCCCTGGCCAGGTTCCTCTCATGTCTTCTGGCACACAGACGAGCAATCGCTCACAAAGAGTGCATCACCTTCAAGCTGGGCTGGGTGAATGAAAGAAAAAACTACAACTCCCAAGTATATTGGATTAGCCAAGACTGGCTCAGAATAGAAGGACGGGGAGTGACGAGACGGATTGTAGGATATGCTTCGCTCAAACTCAGTAATTGGACAAGCAGGACGTCAAGGTATTGTGACAATGAACAATTGAAATGACCTTCGCTGCTCTGAGAAGACTTTTCAACTTGAGTACTTGAAGTTATGTGTGCCATCAGTAATGCCAACAAAAAAAAAAAAAAAAATGGGCTGTTGTAACACTTCACTCCATATAGACTAAACTTTAGTCTAATCTGACAAAACTGACAAAAATCTGAGGACTGAACCAGAATATTTCCTCTTCTCTGTAAATGAAATTGTCCAACACAAGAATACAATAACTAGCCTTGTGTATAAAACGAGGCAAAGTGGTTTTTGACACACCAGTGTAAGAAAAGAAGTGACACATCGTGTAATGTATAGTGTAATGTCCTATGTCTGTGGCTGTGCCTGAGTGTGTGTGTGTGTGTGTGTGTGTGTGTGTGTGTGTGTGTGTGTGTGTGTGTGTGTGTGCGTGTGTGTGTGTGTGTGTGTGTGTGCGCGTGTGTGTGTGTGTGTGTGTGTGTGTGTGTGTGTGTGTGTGTGTGTGTGTGTGTGTGTGTGTGTGATTCCTCGGTTAAGACCATCCATTTTAGAATAGTGCTACATGTATCACCTTTGACAGATGCTATAATGTGTCTGTCTGCACTCCGCTTCGCAGTTGAAAAGAGCAGGTGTGGCTGAATTGGAACGGTACAGCAAGCACTGGTGCACTGGTCTAAAGTGGCTTCTTGCCACGGTCTGCACTGCATATCTCTCATGGTTATATTCTCTCTCTCTCTCTCTCTCTCTCTCTCTCTCTCTCTCTCTCTCTCTTTTTTTTTCCCCACTTGTGCTCTCGCTGACAAAGGAGCAGATTTCAGACTTGGCTGCACCATTGCTTTGACAAGGTGAAATGCCTCATTTAGCTTTGGGCTGAAGGGACATCTGGTGGCGAGATGTGAGAAGGGCAGCCTGTGCTCCTCCTCCCAGCTCCTGTATAGTCATCATGGTCGTCGCTGTTCCTCCTCTCCTGTATTTCCCCTTGCTCTGTCAGACATGAATTTTGAATTCACATCCAAAATGGAACATCTCTGTCTATGTTGTCCTGTCATGGAGCGTGAAAAGGCCTTCATCAATTATGTACAGAAGTCATGTCAATTTTGATTAAGTCCAAACTAGAGCGAATAGATGTACATGAATTGTATGTACAAGTGTGCTGTGTAAAGCTGTGGTTTACCTGAATCAGAATCAGAACTTAGGGTATGGAATGAAAGCTATCTTATTAGCTGGACCTACAGTACATGTATGGGGCCAGTAAGAGTGGAGCTAATGATGTATTTTATTCATGCATTTAACAAAATGCACTCCATTGAGATGTCATATCTAATACTGATGATGATTTAGTTATTGTAGATATTCTTATAGCAAATGACAAAAATATATATGGACACAGAACTATTTGTTACTTGGAATGCACCAATTTGATTGTTAGTGTTTAATGAGCAAAGTATTTTTTTTTCTTATAGTATCTATTTCAGAAAAGGATTGGCTCCATTTTCAGTCTTTTGTAGAGAGAACACTGAAGCTCCTAGTCTCTATGGTCAAGCATAAGAAAGGATATATTATACCCCCCACAGACAGTTCCCTTTTTATAAGAGGGAGTTTTGTACTGTTTAAACACAACATGATGGCTTTAATGGTCGAGTTCTGTTTGAATTCATAGGGAAGCTGTTTGGGTGGGAAGTCTTCACCCAGTACTGTAATCTGACACTACTATATCAGTGTTTAGTCTGGGAAAGCCTGATAAATTTGCTAGCTGTTCAGCGATTTGCTTTTATTTTTAGGCATTAGAGCAGAGGCCATATACAGTATTCATTTGTCCAAAGTCATGAAACTCAGCATTTTATTCCCAAATATGTGCCAAAATATACCAACACATCAAAACATTCACACAGAAACCTAATCCTACAACTTGGACTTGGACTTATTTTACTGGAAGTCTTTGTTGTGGACATGGATTGATTAACTCAGAGATACAAGTGTAATTGTATAGTAGTCTACAATGTAGTTGTGGGTCATTGGTGCATCACCTGTATGGGTGCAATGGCATGTGGCCCTTGTGCCCCTGTCCAAAGGATGGGTATAGTGTGTGTGTGTGTGTGTGTGTGTGTGTGTGTGTGTGTGTGTGTGTGTGTGTGTGTGTGTGTGTGTGTGTGTGTGTGTGTGTGCGTGTGTGTGTGTACACCGATATGTGAGAGAGGGTATGGATGTTGTAGCCTATAGTTGGACAGGGATAAGCCCCAAAGCTGCCCTTTTACTGCTAATTAGGGGTGATGTGTTTTATTTCATTATGTTCTCCTTTCGTGCATTCTTTCACTCCGTCTGATTTGGATGATGCCAAAATATGAAGCACAGTTGGAAAAATCAGTATTAATTAATAGCGAGAGGAGGACCTATGTGCTTGACCACTGTGTCAGAGAATTTCCGGATAACCATTGTCTGCATACTGTATGTTTGACATTGCGCTTCAATTTTGTCAACAGTTTAAATCATTAGGGTACAGAGATGACCCTTCTCATCACATACTGCAATCACAATTATGTTAAGGTCTTTGTTACTTTGATCATTAACTAGTTTGAGGGTGTGTATTGAAACATTTCTTTGAAATTATATACTGTCAAAGCACTTTGTACATAGTTTAAATGAAGTCTATAGAAATACTGATATATTTGAGTATGATATGACATATTATCTATTTGTTAAAATGCACAGGAAACTCATAGGTCTTGAGTTGTGATTGTTGTGGCCTGTCTTGGTCAAATGCATTCAGTCTTCTCTAAGAGAAAATAGATTACTGAGGAATATACAGTATATAAGTAAAAGTGGCAAATGAGATGATGCCCATGGGATTCAAGTCATGTATTTCACATACAGTATGTGTCTGCGTCCGCGCCAAATTCTGTGGTAGATTTTTATAATAGCCCAGTTGGGAGGATGGGATGTTTTTGACAGTGACATGCCAGAATGCCAACAAATAGCACTTATGAGTTTTGAGTGCCACGGTGCCAGGAACATGACTACGGGCGTTGGAGTACCTCACTGACCCTGACACTCCGAATACAGACACACAATCTAGTCCACTGAATCCACAAACTACATATAGCCATGTTGGCTCTGGCTACCAGGACCAGTTTGCCAAAACAGACAGAAATTTAGAGCAGGTGTTGAACTTACACTCAAATGATCTTTGTCACTTCATTTGAGGAGTAACTGACTTTTCTCCTTCATACAGGCATCATTGAAAGGACATAACTTGCGCAAATCACAAGTGTAAGATGCACAACTATGGCATGAGGACGATCAACATTGTTCTTTCACTTGATATATGCAACATACTCAAGGCTTCTATTCATGTGTTTGTGTGACTGTATATACATGAAAGGGGCTAGCCTATAAGTGGCCTGCTAACAGGAGGATTTTTTTTCTCTATCCATTGAAAATGAAGAGAAACTGAGCACTCCCTAACTCTGTGTGTGTGTGTGTGTGTGTGTGTGTGTGTGTGTGTGTGTGTGTGTGTGTGTGTGTGTGTGTGTGTGTACTGTACATGTGAACATTGAACTTCTGTGTCCTGTCATTGTGGACCTCTCCTCACACCCCTTTGAAGTGTTATTTTGTTTTATGGCATAGTCGCATAGTATAGCTGCTTACCTGCCTCTGTGTTTGGCCCTAGATTGCCAGTTAAGCCAAGAGTCGTTCATGCCAGTGCTTCAGGTCCACTTTACTGTATGTCTGTGTGCTGGTGTACTGTTAGTGCTCTTGCAGCCAAATAATATTCATCATGTTGTGTTAACACGGAGCAGTGCACGTGCAGAACTTTGGCCATGTACTATGATGGACAACTTTATGTTTACAGTCAGCCTCTTTCTTTCCCATGAACTGAGCTAAAATGTTTACTCATGCAAGAGCTTCATAAGTACTAGACATGGTTGAGTTAAAGGGAAGTAGCCCACAGTTATGGAGAGAAATGTCATTGCGACTTGTACACAGGGTACTGTTAATAAGAATCAATAATGAAGGGCAGAATATTCCCTTTAATTTTTGTAGAAAACAGAACTACTGAACAAGAATTAAATACCAACTATGAAATTAAAGTGAAAGATTTTAGTGTAAGCCTTTTTGTGTGATTTGTCGGATATTCAATTGGCTGTGGCACCTGTGCCAGTTGTTTTTCATTAACATGGTACAATAACATTGTATTTGCCCTCACTTTCAATTCTTCTGAAGTTCATTTTACTGGTTTTAGTCATGAAGAGGAAGTCAGTTTGTCCCCTGACACAAAGGGATAAAGGGAACTGAACATGTGTGAGTGTATGCTTACAGTATGTACTTGTGTGCTTAGTTGTGTGTATACCGTGTGTGTGTGTGTCTGGACTGTTTTTGAATGGCATTAATTGTAAAAGTTATGACCATTGCAAAAGTCTATGTATATGTTCCATCATTTGTCATGGCTGTATGACTTTATGTTTATGTTTAACTCTTGGTAAGACCAGAATAGGAAATGTTCCAATTGCTTTCCATGTGACCAAAGTTCAATCTCACCGTCATTTCTGTATATTCTTTTTTTCTAGAGATGCTTGAATATTTTCTCTCAATGCCAAGAAGCTGAGGTTTATTTTTGTACTTCATGGTTTCATGCAAATTTATAGGTCCTCCAGTACAAAATATAGAAATGTTGAATTCTGTGGTGGTATCGTCACCCATCAAGATATCTTTTGTTTAAGATACTAATTATTAATGTATTTAATGTCAGAAGCATGCACAATATAAATGAATACACATAATATAAAATATATATATGAAAATGTGATTACTTTGTACAGATAACATTTATGTTTATAAGGCATTGTTTTGGAACATATAATATTTTTATGTTTATATTTTAGCATGCAGATAACTGCAGGATTCATTTCAGTTCGGTTTAACTTTGATGCGATTAGGTTTAGGAAATAATTTGTTGTTTTATGATTTAGGAAAAGGACTAAAAAGAGAGCACTTTTGCTGTTTGTCTGCTCAAATCATACTCCTTTGGATTCTAAGAGTGGGTGATGGTCATGTATTTCTTTTTGGGAGATGCTGCTATGAACAGGTTTGAGCAGAAAGCTGTATTTTTAATTAACTTTTCAGCCAAGTAGCAATAAAAATTTATACTGTGAAATTCAGGTGTCTGCATGATTTTCTACATGCATAATTATGTAGCAAAAAGTGTATGGTTTTACAGGTTTGTGTTACATTTTTATTTGTCACCGTAGCATACAGTAGTGACCCATTTATTTAATCATTTATGAAAAAAATATTTATCATGAAGTTAAGATGATATACAGTACAGTACAGATGCCTACAACCAGTGGCATAGGCACGCAGACATGTTACAGAAAAGTTGAGTTGTGACATTTTAAAGGAGTAGTGTTTTGGAGGAAAAAATGTTGAAACGTACAAAGATATAGCCAGTGAGGGAGTTGAACTAAACTAAATTGATCAGGTATCAATCAGGGCCAGTCAGGCCAGTCCAGGGTAGTGTATGTGAGTGGGATAATATAAAGGCAAAGATGAAAGCATGGTTTAAAGGGGTAGTGTGACTCAAGCACTTCGTCAATCTCACTCCTAGTGCACCAGTTGTGATGTAACATTTAAAAAAAACATAAACAATGCAGTACAATGGACAATATTTGAGATTACTGTCTGTAGATGCAAGGGCATGGGTTTGGTGGTCTCAATTTTGGCAGGGACAATCACCCAAAACTTTTTTCAGGAAAATTTCACTACCTTTACTCTCAAGCACTTATCATTGTAAGGGCGGTCTACACATGCTATACATACATGTATCTTCTTTTTTCAGGGCAGTCTAGGCTATTCAAACCTGACAGGGTTTGATGTGATGCAATTTACATACCTTACATGATGCACAGACTGAATATTTGTTCATTTTTATGTTTTATTCATATGTATTCATATAGAGAAGAATGGGGTTGCAATAAAAACAGGACTGCATCATAGTCTTCTCTATTGCTAGCCAGGGTCCTGAAATCATTTCCACATGTGACCTACCTGCATTAGATCAACTGGTTACACTATTTGAAGGTACCGTCATAAGACGGACATGACACTGTCTATGACATGACGTTGTCATGGATCTGTCATAAACTTTATACACCTGTCATGACTTTTGTCATTAAGTGTCACCCAGTATTTGTCATGGTTAGGGTTAGGGTATGTCAGAAGTCATGACAGGTGTATAAAGTTTATGACAGATTCTTGACAACGTCATGTCATAGTTAATGACAGTGTCATGTCAGTCTTATGACAATACCTTCAAATAAAGTGTTACCCAACTTTTATTGTAATATGTAATTGTAATTAACCCTAACCCTAAGTAATTTCCAGACCGGTTTAGGCTATACAGTAGGTTCTCCATACTGAGCCTACATGTACGTCACATTAAACCTAATCATTGCAGTGTTATATCACAAGTATTTCTGAATGACTGTTAGCCCACAGCAGTGTTTCTTAAACTGTGGGACTCTGATACATGACGGGTGGGAGGCAAGACATTACTAAACGGATGGCCACACCGTGCTTATCTATCATATACTGTAATTTGTGGATATTTCACCATGCTCATATGTGAAACTGCAGTTGCCCTGATGAACAGTTTGTGAAACAATTAGCTTTGAATCTAGCAATATTAATACAGCTCTGCAGACATCTAGGTGAAATATCAATGATCTCTTAACTCACATAACCTATATTAGCCTGCCTTCTCACATAAAGGCTACCGCATACTGTACAGTAGCTTAATAATGTCAGCCTGGTCTGGGCTATAACTTGGGTGTTGAAATAGCTCCATCTTTTACCTACACTAGGTAGGCCTAATGTACTGCAGGCAAAATTCCTACCAAGTATTTAGGTGCCTTTCATGGGTCTGCACTGATGCTTAATTGGGTATTTTTTTCTGGTGAGTATTTCCTTCCTTTAATAACCTGGTGGGTTTTCCCTTAATTTAATGCATTTTCAAAACATTCTCTCATTTCCATGCTTCATTAGGCCTATTCACAACCATTTTGGTTTAAGTGTGCCTGCTTTCGAAATTATAGCCCAAAAATGAGGGTGTGGTTGTAGCATAAACAGAGTAAGTGCATACCTGTACTCCATTTTGAAAGGAGACAAACTAGTTAAGAAGAATTTCCCATTAGAATTGAATATCAGTGAATCCATATCAGTGATCCAAATTGGTATTCAAAACACCACCCATTCATTTGAGGGTTTTTTTTGTGTGTTTTTTTTTTCAACCACAGAGGCCTGTGAGGTATTGCTTTTGGTATACTATTATGTCATGACAATGTGTAAATATTTACAGAAATGAGTATTTATTAAAATATAAAAAATATATACTGACATGGACAACTCAAATGACCTATTACTGACCAGTATAGAATAATAGCAAAGAATACTATACATGTTAAAAAAAAAGGTTGCAATAGCAGGTAATCAGTAAGTACACTGTGTAAACATGTCTAGAGAAAGTGACTGATAGTAACAAAATGTATATGCTTTATGTGCAATTAGTGTATCCTGTCTTGTAGTGCCCAGATAAAGAAAATCCAACCAGTCCTAGCTAATTGTGAAATTTCTGTAGGCTACATTTCTAGTACATTTCTTCATAAACTGACTATAGCTTTAACTGACTTCTGTGTCCAGAGGGGACTTTGAGACCATCCTGAACCCAGTCACACCCCCACTTTTACAAATGGTTGTTCTCCAGCTCCCGCTGCTTCTTGCGCTCTCTGACTGCTCTGAAAGCCCTGATAGCAAGCACTGCACCAATGGGGAAAAGGATAATCCCCATCACCCCAAACAGACCTCCTGCTACATCTGCCCCATGAAAGGAGCAATCAAATCCTCTGAGGCCTTTACTGTTATACATTTGCTCTCTCTGCTTGCAAATGGGGTGGTTATAGACCTCTTGAAGTTTAATGAAATAGAATGCCACTGCCGGTATGTAGCCCAAGCCAATCAGACCATTCAGTATGGCTTCCACCAGTAAAGTCAATGGCCAGCGGAAGGGTACGCGGAAGACCCCCAGAGCCAGCATGACAAGAGCATAAACCATCAGTGCCCCTCCACATGCCATGCTGAAGATGTATGGAGGCAGCTTGAGCTGATAGAACTGCCTGTCAAGTTGCTTCACTCGTTCAGCTTCTGCTCCAGTGAAAGCGTTAGCGCCTCCGTAGTGGTATTCATACACCCCACCAAGGCTGGCGATGTCACGGTATTCTCCTTTGGTACTGTGAGAAACTCCAGCACAGATAATGATCAACAGGTTGAGAAATGCCTCCATCACCTGGCAAATTCCTGAAAGGCAATAATAAACTTTAATTTTCAATACCATATAGTCCTATAGAGCCCATGTTACAACCATAACATTGTGTGAAAGTATCTAGCAAAAAGGAATGTTTGACATCTCAATTCCCACTGAAGAGTGACAACAAAAATTACAACTCAAGTCCATAAAACATTCAAGGCAACTCTTGCCCAATTTTAGAAACATATTATTTAAGGATACCTGCCTCTTGCTGTGCCCAGATATCTGAGATTGTAAAGGGCCTGTCTGTGCTGTTGGTCATACTGGTTGTAAGAAGATACACTTTCCGTATGCCTAGAGTTGAGAAGAAAGAGTGAGACCATTGTGCATGTCCATGTCCAGCTTAGGGTATAGAGAGGCAGCATTAGTATGTCAGCTTTCAATTCTCTTACTGTCTAAAATGGCCTTGGTTATGCCTGTCTGGAGTGTAGGCACCTCTCTCCGTCTCAGGATAATTCCTCTCCATGTTACTCTTGTTCCCATGGTGCCTCTCCTCCCTGTATTCTGTCCTCTTTCTCTTATCATAATAGCTGTCCGTTTCTCTATCATCATCTCTTGTGTAGTAAGACTGTTCTCGTTCTCGGCTTTTATGCCGGTGGTCATCCCGTCTGTGGTACCGGTCAGGCTCTGGCATTGTGGTAGACAGGATAGGCTACTGGGAAACTTCCAAACTTGACCTGGAAAACCAGGAGACAGATAACAATCAGGACAAAAATGGGCCAATTATTAGGCTAAATTTACAGCATAATATAGTACTTTTAGTCACTAAATATGATCTTATCTCATTGTAATTAACCAGTGTGAGTATGAGTAAACAAGCTTATCACAAAATATAATGTCTTTATCCATTATTACATCCACTAGATCAAAACGGTGGTGAACCCTTTAAATTACAGGAATAAACTCAAGTAAACTCAGTTGATTAGCCTACTGTGAATCAGAGCGTTCAGGGGTAGGCTATTTTACTCCTTTTTTCAGTTCTGCCATAACTTTAGGATTAGATGTCTGACGTGAAGTGAATGGGTCTTATGCTATGGGTGATGGTCTTTAGGATGTAGGCTAATGAGTTTAGGACTAATATCCAGTGGCCAATGGCCATAAACAAAAATCATGATTGGATATCCTCGCTGCACTTCTGAATAGGCTACAACATGCACCAGGCTACTGGACATCAGATCACATTTAAAGACCAATTTAAAAACAGGTGCAAAAAGAAAACATAGGCCTATGGCAATAGCACATGCACATGTTTCATGCAGGCATAGAGTAGGCCTAGATACCGCCAAATAGGCTGACATTCTATACAAAACGTCTAGCCTACCATATAGGCTAACATTAGTCTACGTAGGGTTTATCTAACGTTAACATACATAGCATAGGCTACTATGCGACAAGTGGCTTCACACACGGGATCTTGAAAACACGGAAATAAAACCGGAGGCGTTCTACTGATAGGCTAATTTTAAAAACCTAGTCTTGGCCTACTCAATTACTGGTATAGTTTGACATATTAGCCTACCTCTATTTCATGTAACTCGATGTAAATTCCGAATCCTTCTCGATTATGATTTTTAAAAGATTTTAAAGGCGTGACAGGCCCAGCCAGATTTTCCGCCTCTACCTGTTCAGCTCTGATTTAAGACCGCCCCCTTCACCTTGTTCTGTCGCACTGGCTGCGACTACATGGTGCAGGCTACAGATGGAGACATTTTGAAGTTTGTGCGTTAAAGATCAAAGTATGGTTAAAAGACCTTAACGTTAATGGTTAACAAAGGCAAGACATAACAAAATTTAGCACAGTGCAGATCCTCAAGCCCCCGTTGGTTGAACTCTTGTTTGCAGACTTGAGATTAGGCCTAGCCTGGGCAGCTAGAAAATGACCTTCTCAGTCTCAAATGCGATCACTCCTGGAACTCCAGTCCAGGGCAATAACGTTACATTATCCAGGACTGTACAAACCCAAGACAAATTAATATCCTTTCAAGTAATTTATTGCAGTAATTCGACAGCAGTATTTCTGTTAAATCTCCCATGGGGTAGGCCTATGACTCTGGGTAAGTGCACCCTGGCACCCCCTTTTTTGAAGCCGAAAAGCTGGGAGCGATTAAAGTCCTGTCATTATCTATATTTCCGTAGGCTCCTAAACTGCCTGTGTCAATGTATTTTATATATTTTTTTAGCGAGAATAAGTTATCATTTTCTTCATTGTAAAAGTCTGGACAGGGGACCGCGCCACACCAGTTTGAACTCGTGCGTCAATTTTCACTCTCCACCTACTCGGACGTAAACGCACGCGCCGACATCGAAGCACACTAGCCACTCTCCGCGCGCAGGCCACTAAAAGCAAAGAGGCGAGACAAAGATGGCGGCGACGGCGGAGGAAACAGCGTGATGTGCTGGAGTAGTTTAACATTACCCGAATATCACCACTGTCAGACGAGAGTTTGCTAAATTACCACAATGTCGCTGTAGGACGCGTTTTGTTGTAACTATTACACCAACATTTGACATATTCCCCGCGAGAATATTCATCTTCTAATTGAGGAGAAGAAAATCTCACCGGGAGCATGGCTTCGCGCAGTAACCAGGTACAGAAAACTTAATGTTAGCTGACAGTCTTAGTGCAGCCTCCTGTAACCTTATCCAGAGGCAAATGTGTTTGCGTATAGCAAGTGGTGTGTCTTTGCAGTCTCTACATGCGGCATATTTGTGTAACGGACGACTCTCACGGTCGATAGTTACAGTGGTCTTAAGCGATGGAAAGCCCATTTCCCATTGAAACACCAGCATGGTGCAGGCCGGACAAGCCTTGCTTATTCAAATTAGCTTGCTAGCTAGCCAGCTAAGTCTTAGCCAGATCGCTAATAGCCATATGGGAAGTTTAAACTCGTCGGGGTAGAAGTAATATTGTGGTAATAAGTATCAATAGGGGAGTTCCTGGAAGTGTCATTTTTCATGTTTACTGTTTTAAGTTGCCACAGTATTTTGCTGCGTGAGTGAGCTTGGCCCACCTGCTCTGTTGCGGTGGCAGGCCTTCTTATCCCAGGGCAGATTTTGATTAGCAGGTTAGCCAAGGGAATGTTTGCCTCCAGAGCAGTATAGTTACTTCTTAGTTTTCCTCTTAGATATGACTATGCATGTGCATCGACAGTTAACCAATTAGTTATTGAGTGCTTGGTGTCGTTTAAAAGTCTTAGTTTCAATTCATGATGTTAGCCGTCACCGCGGGCTGCAGGTGGTGTGGCTTGCTAATGACATACAGTGGGCCTGTTGATTGGGGGCGGTCTTCTGTCGAAATCCATTCAAAATCCGCCGATAGTAGATGTCATGAGGCCTGTGCAAGAACCATTCTAGTCTCATCCTAAAATAGTCAGCGGTCATTTGATGCGTAAATGAAGTTTGATCGCAATTTTATAACCCCATTGACCGTAATTGTTGATCATGAAACGTTTGTCAAAGTTGCCGTCATTTTTGCTTGCTAGCTAGCCATCACGAACCTAGCTAAATGGAATGGATACAAGACAAGTATAACGTGCTTTATCTTCCCAGCTAACCTTAGCTACATTCTCATACAGAAAGATATTATTGGATCAGTCAGGTCATCCAGTGACAGTCGAGGGATTGCACGGATATTTAAACAAAGTGCAGAACTAATTTAAATGAATTTGTGGTCAGACCAAATTTCTGAAATATAAGCATGTACACTAACGTTACCCCCATCTTGAAGTTGCTAAATGGTAACGTCATGGCGATAGCTAGCTAACCTTGTTTCACTGGAACATGCATCAGCGACAAAGAAGTGTTTGTCATTATTGGTTGGTTGACCCTATTTAGCATGCGAAATTCATATCAAATTACTTTGCCTCGAACATTTATAGGGCTTTACACTTATCAAATCGTTGTGGTTAGCCGATTAGCCTCAGTAAGGCATGACGGCTAACGTTAACCCCATATGTCTGCCATGAAGCTGCATAACTCGGCCTTGATGAAGTGCTTGTCCGTAATTTGGAACCAATTTATGGTAGGGTGCAGTTCTACTTGGGCCGTTCAGTGCTGGAGGGAACGCTTTTCCCATAGCATAAATGTATTGTGGTGATGGCGTGCCATGTAACTGGCAGTCTGTTAGCATGTTAGCAAAGGCATCCAAGTCAACCCACGTTAGCAAGCAAATCAATTTGAGCAACCACATAAATATGTTCTCAATTGATTAGACAA
This sequence comes from Sardinella longiceps, assembly GCA_027497455.2. NCBI lineage: Eukaryota > Metazoa > Chordata > Actinopteri > Clupeiformes > Clupeidae > Sardinella > Sardinella longiceps. The sequence continues at coordinate 6,034,836 of JAODXP020000011.1, forward strand.
ATGCCTACGATCTGACACAAGTTGGTAATGTGGCTTCTCTTCCTTTACTACTAGAAGGTGATGTAAGCGCAAATGTGTTTGGCATGTTAGCGAAATATGACCGGCAACAGAAATCAGCTGAATCATAGTTGATCACCCATCCCCCTTCTGATTCAAATAGCAGCCCATCGGTTTAGTTTATGTCTGTGATGTTTACAGTAGGTAGTTTTGAATGTTTATTTAATTAAAGGGATTTATGTATCCACAATTTCCATCCCTCATTTTCTAAACAGTGTTTGTTTTTTTGTTTTTTTTTCTATCTTAATGCTGGGCTTTTTCGAATAACTTTGAAACACATTTAACTTAACAAACCTGTTGAACTGTCAACTGTGCATCCTAGTCGTTTTCTCTTGGCCCTTACCTCTGTGGTCTGTGGTTGCCACTGCCAGATAGGGTGGTGGCTGTGAAGTGTCTGTTAATACTGCGGTGCCTTAGTCCTCTGGCGGAAACAAGTTTTAGTTTCAGATTCTAATTCAAACAGTTCAATGAGAACTTTTTCATTCAGGTACAATTTCAATCCATTTCAATCAGCCTTATATGGAATTGCAGAAATGACTGTTATGCTCTATGCTAATTATGAGAACACCAACAAAATATGCTACTTTGGATTGCTGTGTCCTGAATAAACAGTGGTTCTGTAGTGACTACATGCATGCTTGAAGTGTCTGTCTCCAGCTAAGCAAATGCTTTCAGTTTGTGTCAGAAGCACTTTGCACAAGTCTGGGTGTGTGGATCTATTAATGGTTTGTGACCGAGTTTGTCAGTTGGCAAAACATAACTAACGGAGATGTGGCAATGCTGGATTGTGTCAGTGTCACATGAGGTGGTAGAAGGGGGTGGGTGAAGTTTGCGAGTGTCTACACTAGAATGAAGAAGCGCTCAGTTACTGAAAAAGGAAGAGGAGGCAAAGTTTAGTGTGCAGGGGAAGATTAAATCTTAATTGAGAATGCCATTTTATTATGGCTAGAAATTTACATTTATGGATTGAGCAGAGGCTTTTTCCAAAGTGACTTACAAAAAGCAATGGAATAAGTAGTGACTGGTGGAAGTATCAATGTATAATCTGAGTTTCCCACCTCTTGTTTTGAAGTTTAAATGGTCAATGAATGCCATTGAAACTTGAGCACTTTATGGTTGCTGGCTTGTAGGTAACTTCCAACCTGTGTATAGAAATTGTATGTCTGGGAATATGATATACTTCAAAAACAGTTTGTTTGTTTTTTATGGAGCCAAATTTAGTTCTTAGATTAGCATGTGCCTGGGCTGATTTGAAACTGGTGAGGCTGTAGGCCTTTTTTTTTTTTTTTAAAGCAAATTGACATTTTATCATGCAGCATTCATTATGTTTTCAGCAGTGCTGTTAGAGGCAGTTATGTGTGGCACACATTGATCAGTTGGGAGTAAGTTGTAACCAGACATTCCTGTGACACCACTTTCACTCCCAGCTTGTGTTAGTAGGCTATGTGTTAGCAGCAGCATGTCATGCCCTGCTGCTGAATCCATTAAGCAACTTGTTGGTTCTGAGCTGTTCTAAACTTTTCCTGTGAGGTCATTTAGAGAGAGATTGTTACCGCAGGGACTAAACACTGTATAGTGACCGTTTCTACATCTAGGTCTGTATGCTGAAAACTATCTTGACATAGGCCTAAAGTGGAAGCCATATTAGAATGGCATGGGCTACTCTGTTTACTTATTTGTCTTTTCCCTCACCTCTGGTGCTGCCATGAATTTGTATGATGTCATACGTCTTTTCGACCCCCGGCTCTTCAAAGCCTGCCCTCTACAATGACGTTGTCCATTGTGTGAACCTTGCCCATGGAAATAATACAGATGGCTAATTTGAGGTAATCCCCCACTCCAAGCGAACAGCAAGGGGGCTTAGTATGGTACGTGTGGCACGCCTGCAGCAAGGGGCAAAGGGACATTCTTTCTGTTGTGATTGTGATTAGCCGCCCAGAGGCCATTGGATTAGAGCGGCCTGTTTGTCACTTGTAGTGCCGTTTCAGCAGTGTGGCTCAGCCGTTCACCAAAGAGTTACATGTTGCTTGAACTGCACTTTCTTTTTTCTCTGCCTCCCTTTTTTTGCCCTCCCTCTGTCCTAGTGTGGAAGGCAGGATTATCAGTGGCCAGTTAGGGAGAGAGTGAGCTTGTTGCAGCCTTTACCCTCTCCCTAACAAAGTACACCAGCTGTAGACCTTTATAGCCATGCAACAACAAACAGATATGGTTTTTATTAAGGTGACTGGCTGCATATGAAATATTTTGGAAATTATGCAGAAATGACAGACAGATCTAAAGGCTGAATGTTAAATTAGGCGCATGTATTACTATTCTACATAAACCTTTGCTGCAGTCTTCCATTTCAACAGAGAGTATGGCGGCAGGTCTGCTGCTTCACAGCAAGTGCAAGGGACTTTCAATTACACTGTTAGTGCGACTGGGATTAAGTTAATTATAGGCAGCGGGGGAAAGCAGGTTATCTTAAGGGGAGCGTGTCCAACACTAGGTGGGACTGGGAAATCAGCACTCAGACTGGGAAGACTGCCAGGGCCTAACGCCACTGTCCTGTCTAGTCCGGTCCTGTCTGTGTGTGTGTGTGTGTGTGTGTGTGTGTGTGTTTGTTGCTCAAGCACCTGCCTCCTGCAACCATCTTCTCAGCAAGAGGCCATATCTTGATAACCACTGATGGTCTGACTGATGGTGACTGATTGCGATGGCCTTTGATGTTGGAACTGAACCATGATGCGTCGTGGACAGTTTACATCATATTTAAGCACACATGCCTAGTCACAGTGATTTGCTTTTTCTTTTCTTTTTTTCTTAACCCCCTCATTGTGTAAATATTTGGCCTATTTAGCTTTGAATGCAACATTGTCTGCACACAAACAGAACTTTTCACTAGAATTTTGTAACAAGAGGGAAAATGATTCACTTTCACTTGTTCAGATAAGCCTCATGATATAAGCCTGCATGTTGCATGTATGAGCCTTCGCTGCATGGCTGATGATCGCTGCTGTGTAAGGACGCCACTAGCAGGGGGTAATCCCTGTTTGAACCAGTGAGATTTGAGTGTCAGAGGTCCGCTGTCTAAGGCCTGCCATTTAGCTGCCTCTGGTGACTGTTGTTTGCACTGCAACTCAGTATGGGAAGTATAGAGTGATTGGAATCGAACAGTTCATTATATTACATTGTTCGCGTCAGATGATGCTGTTAGCCTGCCTTGCTTTCATATAAATGAATACTACTGAAGCTAATGCTTAATTTATTTAGACTTCATAACTACTTGTTGAGCATTTTGTGTTGAAAGTATGCTGTTTGTATGCCAGCTAGGCTACTTTAAGTTGAAAGGTGTATTGGTACTCTGTTTACTCAATTTAAAGGTGAAGATGACAATGCTGAGTGGTTTGAAAAAAAATCATAACATTCAGTTAGTGTTACTTACAATTCACTAGTTCTTTATCCTCCAAGGACACCATGAAAAGGACAGCTTGTCCCCTAAACAGTAACAGTTTCTACAGGAGTACCCCTGACATGTTTCTGTGGGTCCTCTTTTTTTCAAATATAGGATAATGAAGGTTATTCAGCAAAAGTGTAATTTATTAAACACAAACACAATTGCAGATTCAACTAGAATTGCTAAAAAAAATTTATCAATGCATTGGTCCATTTTGTTCTGACATCTTTTGTCAAAACTTTTGTTACCTGCAATGGGTAACAGAACTGGGGTCCATTCAATGGCACATTGTTACGGTGCGTTGCGTTAGCCTAATTGAATGATAAGTTTGCTCGTTACGCTGCACACTGGTGCGCAACATGCTTCTGAGGTAGTTCACTCTCTGTTTGATGGGTGTGTCAGGTGTTCACCAATCAGCACGTAGGTGTATTGGAAGCTCTGAGATTTAAAGCGCTAGTGCTAAATATAACACAAATTCATGTTGTGTTGGCTAGTTGTCTGGTGACCGCAAAAGCAGTGGTAATATTATAATTTTGTAGTATTCCTAACAATGATGCATTTAAACTACTGAGGTTATTGTATAGTTCAGCTATTTCCTTGTCTGACACCAAGAGCAGAATGGCCCTCCAGGCTTCCATTGTTGCTGCACTGACGTGACACAACAGTATGTTCAGCCCGACACCGTTTACGTTAGGTTCAACGTTATGCACCGTTACGGTAGTTTTGAATAGGCTACTGTATTACATATTGGCTTTCATGTGACCTCGACCTTTAACCTCATGACCTTGAAGGTCAAACCTGTGCATGTAGCATTTCTGGTTCATTAGGTTCTTAAGTTTAAAGAATCAGCAGAGTAGGAAGTCCAACGCTTGCAAAACTTGAATGCAACTGCTTTGTTGTTACTTAACCATCTTGGGTCTTCAGTTGCACAAATTCATATTCTTGAGTGCCAAAATATTATATTTTTTAGATTTTTATTCTGAAAATTGATTATTGTGGTGAGTCTTAGTGGGCCTTAGGGGTTCTCAAAGTTTTGATCAGTGAGGGCCAATTTAGGGACCCAACATTGAACTGAGGGCCACCAAAGAGGCGGAGGCGAAAAAAAAGACCCCGGGGGGGGATCCCATTTGTAATCATTTTAATGGCCAGTCTACATTTATTGCAATAAATAAATGCCTAGGCAGCTAAACACAACAAAAGATTCATTCTTTCACAGCAATACACAGCTTTAACAGTTTTACAGATATCATATGGTATTGCGGGCCGCCAGAAATGTTTCAGTGGGCCGCCATTGGCCCCCGTGCCGCACTTTGAGAGCCTATGTAGTAGACTACAGTATAGAGCTGTCATTATTTCAGCTGCTCATTTACAGTAAGCTCAGATAAAAGATGTTTCTTGGAAGTGTTGAAACCAAAGTGGTCATACAAGATCCCGCAGAGATAATGCATAGTAACTGCTACCATTCAAATAATGACATGCTTGCAGTGGAATACATTTATCACAGCAGAGTGTTGTTGTTGTTGCTGCCACCGCTGCAGCTGGTTGAAGTTTCGCCTCATGTTACTATATGTCACTTATTGGCCGAAAGCAGTGAGTCAGTACCCCTCCATTTGGCTCAGCCCTTCACCATAATAGGGACATCCAGCAGCCATTTTGCCATGCCAATGCAGCATGACTCATCATTTTGCAAGTGCTTCACTTCCACTGAAGTTTATGTGAAAATGTTGAGCTGATTTTTAAACCCCTGTTGCGCTGCTCTCTCTGCCTGTGCTTGTGCTTTGCCTCATACAGTGAGCATTTCTCCAAGGGAATGTATGGCCTTAAGGAAATAGTTCAGGCTAAATCTAAGGAAATGTTTTTCACTACTACTTCCTGTACAGTGGATTGACTAATACCCGTCATGGAGGTATATTAGGCACTTTAAAACCTTCCCTTTTCCCAGACTTTCATCCATATGTAGTCTTGCATTCAGCAAGTTTCAAAGTTTTTGTTTCTTTGCCAACAAACTTTGCTATGATATTTTGAACTTTTCTGTTTGCAGCATGATACTGTGATCTATTCTCAATCATGAATGTGGGGAAATTTAAGTCAAGATCATATTCTATCACTATCTACTCCTTTGACAGAGTGGTGAATTATGTAAGGGATGATGTATTGTTTGCTGGTCATTACAGGAAAATATGTCCTGACAGGATGAACTGGAGCACAATGCTGAAGGTTAAAGGCTCCAATTCATGCTGAAGGGAGATATTTTCTTACAATTTCCGGCAGATAATGCATTATCTCGCATATTAGGAGAGAAGGAGACAACTTCATCAACTTGTTGTTACCGTTTCATGGCTTCTGTGGATAAGCAAATAGTTGTTTAGAAAACAGTTGATCTGTCATCAAAGTTCCATTGTGATAAGCGATTGATCATCTCCTTGTGAATTTTACGGAGATGTGAATCTGAAGTGGTCATTATACAGAAGTAAAGTGACCTCTGAACGTCGGGAAGGCCCATTCAAAGTGAATGATACCACCCATAGCATTCTGGAGAGCTGTATGATAATCAAGGGTACACATTAGATGGGAGGCGTACAATATTTTAAATTGTAGGTCAGTTATCTGTAGGGCTATATAAATATTATTCAAAGTCATGTTGACATGTTACCAGTTTCTGATCAATCCATTGTATGCTGATGTATGTTAACATATTTATGGATTACCAGCCTTTTTACTTTGTCACATGCAGTGCACAGGATAAACTTTAACTTCCTTTTTCTTCAACAGTATATCTTTGGGGAGTTCAGCCCGGATGAATTCAATCAATTCTTTGTGACTCCCCGCTGTTTTGTGGAGGTAAGTATGGGAGCTCCTTTTTAATGTAATTTGGTTGAAGTCCAGCTAGATATGGTATTTCAGTAGATCAGTCAGTGCATGTCTATTGTTTATGTGCTGTAAAGTAATACTGTATCTTTGGCACCGTCTTCATTAATGCGTTCTCTAATGAAAATGTAACAAACATATTTCGGATGCACCTTCCATCCCGATTAGTCGGCTGGGTTCGAGTTCCCAGGGTGGAAAGATTTGGAACACCCCCCCCCCCCCCCAAATTCATTTGAAAAAGATTCAGTTGTTGGTGTGTCTGGATGGTCAGAAACGGAAACCTTTCGAAATGCTGAGTGACCAGCGGCACCATCTGTTAGAGAGCTGAAGAAAGTAAGGGATAATTGTCCCCTGGTCAATACATTATCCCACTTATTATACGGATACTTGCCAACACAACGAGATAATATTTCCCAGAGACGTCTTTTAAATTTAATTAGTTAATGTTTCATGCCTTCCGCAGATAAACAAATAGTTCGCAAAGCAACTTGAACCAAGAAACATTGCTTGAGCACAGCACAAAAACGGCAAAGTTGCCCATGACGTTAGCATTTGAACGTTCAATCCTGCTTTTCTACATGAGTCACACCGGTAAATCAACATTCTGATTGGTAGTCGCCGAACCCTATCATAGTTCATAAAAGAAAGGTAAACTTTGGTTAACTAGTAATCGCCCAAGTCGCCCAAGATGCGTCGCCGCTTTTGTCGCCAAAATCATCTGTCTATTCAAAGTCAATTAGTTCTGTCGCCCGAATCGTTTTTGGTCTGAATGCACAGTTTGAGTAGACCATGCTTCTGTATACTGTTCTCCAAGTATCCTGTGTTGCCCTATGGTCATTGACAGCTGTCCGCTCTGTAGTTATTAGTCAGGGCACTCAGCTTCTTATACTTCCTCACACTAATGCCAACTTGCCCATAATCTGTATGCATGAGAAGAAGTTTCCAGTGTCTGTATAGATGCGTAAGAATTTTAATACAGACGTAGAAACAAGTATAAATCGTTTTAATTACAATAAAGTAATGCAGACTAGTGTGGACGTAGCCTTAATATGTCTAGTCTGTTTCATGGTAGAGGTAGTTTCAAGTGGAAAAGTATATGATAGAAATGCAAATACATTCTTGATGTCAAAAGGAAAAATAGGCCAGAAGTCCTTGATTTTTACGTTCTCAAGCCTGGGAACCTTGAGAAGTATAATAAACAAGTTCAGTGTGACCCTGCCAAGTATTTAACAGTGTAGTAATGGGACCAAAGCCTCACAGTTTTTCAAGTCCTGCTTGTTCCAGTAAGATGTAATGATTTTCGGTACAATAATATAATTTTAATTTTGCTTAAAGATGTACTGTATATAATTTAATCTTTTGATAACTTGTCACACTAGAGGTCCATGGAAATATGTACACATATTGCATGTCATCACAACCATGGTCCGGGTCTACCCTTGAAATAGATCAGTCTGCAGATGAAACAGATCAGTCTTTCAATTTCTGGTGGTTAAGTAAATTCAAAGCTATGAAAGCATGACAATAAGCATGTGAGACATTTTTTTAACAGGTTTTCTCTTGTGCATTTGCAATACATCTTTTCTTTTTGTTAACAAAGTTCTCATTTATTATTTCAGCTTCCCCCATTCAATGACAAAGTGTCCTGCATCAGCCACTCCTCAGGTAAGAACAGAGCCTTACCTTAGCCCTTGCCCTGGAAAAGAATAAACACATCGAAGACATAATCCTTGTGTTTCTATGCACTCACATACATATAATATAGCGCATATATTCACACACACACACACACACACACACACACACACACACACACACACACACACACACACACATACATACATACACATACACACACACTGATGTGTGCTGGCACATAGTGAAGAGACAGTGTTAACCACACCGCAGTCAGGTCTTCACAAAGGCCTTTGTGTCCAGGAAAAGATGCACTTTACTCTCTCGTCTGAGCGCTCTTGATCTTTATCTTGATTTGTATCAATTATTCAGGAAGTTACTGCACTCCTGCTGTGCCTTACATTACGGAGTCAATGAGACGGCAGGTTTGCGGTGAGTTGTGGGTCCAAAACATGGCGCCTTATTCCTCCTCCTTCCGCTGCCAAACTCAAACCCGAGTTTCTAAACACTGATGGCTTTCTAAACCTTGCCCTTTGTTACTCTCATTCTTGCCTGTCTCGTATGATCTGTGAAGCTTTTTTGCATGCTTTAGATGCCATTAAATGTCTTTTCTGGCATACAAACAATGCATTTTGCACAGCTGTGCTTCCGGTTGACTCCAAGTTGATTTTAATACCTCTTTCCTATTTATATTTATTTTTTAAAGATTATTTATTATTCTGTTGTGTTTAATCCCTTTAAACACACTGAATGTGTCTGGACTCTTTGTTTCCCTTGCTGGGTGCAATGATGGTTGTGATGGGCCCGCCAAGCACAAATTGTTTTCTTTGTCTTTTTAATCATTTTCTCTTTTTTTCTACTTTTTGTATTTATGGTGTTTTATTAACAACTCCGATTTGGCCAGGTTTGATCTCAACTTTTGACTACTTCTGAGTTTGTGGAATGAAAGACCTTTTGAGCACTAACAGGATTTCTCTTGTAATACAAAAGGGATGACTGCAGCTAATCACAGAATGCCCTAACCAGTACAACCAGAGACATTTACCTCACAGATGTATGGTCTAAACCTGATCACTCTCTCAGTATTGATGCCACCTGAAATTACTAACACTGTTCTCATGTTCAAAGTATCTGCAGTGTAACATCAGTAGAAAAGCATAGTTGTGTGTTTTGTTTTTGTTTCGTTTTTGTTTTGTTTTTTTCTTTACAGATGGATTGGCATTTCAAAAGGTAGTGATGGACAAACATAGTCATGGCAGCATTTCATGCCTCTAGGGTTTAAAAAAATCATTGCTTAAGCGTATGTGTTGGGTTGGGTTTCATTTCGACCCTGGTGGCCTTGAAGGTGAGCTTAGAACCGTTATCAAAGTACACCGGACATGATTAGAGTGCAAATGAGTTGAACAGAGGAATCATAAAGTAATAAAAGTGTATAGGTTTGTAATTTTGTGCAGGGAGAGATTGTGTTCCCTGGCCACTAGAGGGCGACTTCCCTTTGTCTGTGTAGGCTTCCATGCTTCTGACTTTCTCTTTATTTGCCCTCTCGTACAGGGGAAGACTTCCAGCGCATTGAATTTGGCGTGGATGAGGTGATGGATGTGGAACCTGTCGGGGTGAAAGATCCCATGTTCAAAGTGTCCAGCACCCTGAACCCCCAGGCGCCAGAGTTCATCCTGGGTTGCCAAGCTTCCCAGAAGGCTGTGCCCGCAGCCATGCCAGAGCCAGACGTTCCCGACGGCTCTGACTTCAACTCCGTGGACTGCCCAGACTCGGAGCCCTCCGCCATGGACAGCGCCCAGACCGGGCAGGAGCTGGACGGCATAGGAGGAGGTCTCGGCCAACGCGAGCGCAAGAAAAAGAAAAAGCGCCCGCCGGGATACTACAACTACTTGGAGGGCTCGGGCGGGAGCAGCAACAGCAGCAGCAGTGTGGGCATGGTGGTGGCGGACGGGCCTCTGGGCTCGGGGCTGGTGAACGGACACTCGCTCGGCACCCCCAGCCTCACGTCCGAGGACACAAACCCCGAGGGGCTGTCGGGGGCTGAGCTTGGCACGCCGAGTCCAACCACCACCCCCAGCGCCAGCATCACACCTGCCCCTGCGCCTGCCCCCGCCACCACCCTCCCCGCACCCACAGCCACAGCGGCTCCCGCCCATCAGAGGACTTGTCCTAGCCCTGATGAATCTTCCCTGGACTTGACAAGCAGTGCCCCTTCCTCTTCCTCAGACGGCGGCAACAACGCTGCCTCGTTGTCATCGTCCTCTTCCTCCTCTTCTCAGAGCGGTGCGGTGGCGGACGGGCGCAGGACTGCAGAGCAGCCGCCCGAGAGGCCAGAACTGCTGGTGGGTGGCGGGCACAGCCCATGCCCCACCTCCCCTCCTCCACCCATGTTGGCTGCTGCAGCCAGCCCGCTCGCAGCTGCCGCTGCTACTACTGAAGAGGGGGAGGAGGAAAGTGTTGTGGACAATGGCGTAGCCAATGGGCTGGCAGGGCCCAGCTCCACAGACGGACTCGAGGACTCCTCCGAGGCAGGGGAGGCGCCGCAAGGCTTGCCCTCCGCTGCCTCGGCGGTGACGGCGGCACCCCCTCCTGCTGGTGCCCAGTCGCCATCAGAGCAGGTACAGGTGTCTGCTGTGCCGGTGGCTCCTGCTGCCAACCCGCCCAAGTCTTGGGCCAGCCTTTTCCACAACTCCAAGCCTCTGCCTGGTGGCCCGCAGGCCTATGTGGAGGTCAAGAACGTGCCAGCGGTGACACCCACGTCTCCAGCTGTAGCCGAGGTGCCTGAGAAGGCTGGAGAGGTCCGCGAGGGCCCCGTCCCTGTCGCAGAGGACCCTATGGCTCCCAAATTAGCAGGTAATGTGATGACAAGTGCACGTGTTGTCCACAGAAAGTTTTTGTATTATTTTTGCTCAAAATGTGCCCTCAAAGATGGGTTGTTTAAGGTGTTGATGATAGTGTTTTGCTTAGTCTTATTGAAGGTTTCTTTGGTTTGGGAGGCAGATTCTGTGGTGAATGTGTTATTTTCCTGGTAGATGTTGTTTTCTGTATTAGAATTTGTAGTCATTTCCAGGGACCACTGGGTGGCAGCAAAATTGTATGTGTTTGAATTTCTCCTTTGGAATTTATTCATCTTTTCCAGTGAATTGCACATTTTCTTTTTTCTTTTTATTTTCTTATTTTTTTTCTTTGAAAAGAGGGGGGAAATGTTTTAATTTTCTTTTTTTTTAAGGAACCGTGTTTACAAGTGTGTATTGTGTTTGTTTGTACATCATGATTTAGCAGCAAGTATTGTACCTGTAGGTGGCACTAGTACTCAATGGCAAGTTTTCTAGTGCTGTGACTTGGGGAAAACCACAGGCACAGACCTGGCAGTGTGTGAGGGGATTCTAGATGGTGTCACAAAAGACTTGTTTGATGTAGTGCTGGGTGATTCACTGGTTCCTACTGAATATCGGCCTTTATTTTTGATATTATATGAATTTTTAGTCTACCTTATTTACTATCTGTAATTGCCTGAACAACATTCGCACCTGAAAAACATTGTAATGAGGCACATTTTCACTGCTGCACCGGTCAACATTCACCCAACAGAGCAACTGAGGAGCAGTGAAAATGGACAGAGAAAGTTTTCAAATTGCAGCCACCCCAGGAACATGGCCGTGATGGCTTGGTCTGAATTAGGAACAGTATTTCCAGAGCCTAATACTGCCCAACTCTAGGTTGATGACCTGCTTGTGTCCAGGCAATTGTGCATCAAAGAGCCCCATTGTTTAGTTTGGTAATATTCAATGCTATTAGAGCCCCTAATCTGGCCGCCTCCCTATGCAGTCAGGCCGGAGAAGCGCAAGGATAAAAGTAGCCACACGGCTAATGGCATTTGCGGTCTCCACTTCACTGCCACGTTGACAACACCATCAATTTAAAGCTTGGAAGACCTCAATCTAGGTTTTTTCCCCAAATGTTTGCCTGATTGCTGATGGAAATATTTAAAAATTTCACAATGTGCATGGTGGCCTAAACCTCAAAACATTACTTAATTGTCTGCTAGTCAGTCTCTCTCCCTCCCCTCCCTCCCTCCACTTACTTATGTTCCACTGAACTCTTTGGAACATTGGGCTCATAAAGGAGTATAGGCTGTTCGGGAAGACTTGGATCCTCTCTTGGGTTTTATTTGGTGCCGGTAGATTCCACTATGGCAGCATCCCTCTGCCACGTCATGCAAACACCAGTGGGTTCCCAGCAAAGCTGGCTGGTGTCTGCGCTGCGGTGTAACAAAGTGTCAGTGATGACTCATCCATCGTAAGGAGATTACTATCTGGATCTTTAGTGTGGTTTACAGGGGACTTATTAGCCCTACGGCATCTATGTTGGATTTGTGTTGATGGAGACTGTGTGTGATGGTAATCTTCCATTTATGCTATGTTCTTCAGTATCCCTGTGTCCCAACTCCCAGAACCAAGGACAAGAACTGGTAGTCCTTGTCACAGGTGTTTAGACATTTTGACAGAGAGTGCAAGAAGATATGAGAATCTGTGCCGCTGTAGTAGCTGGATCTGCCATCTCCCCAATAGACATTTCAAGTGGTCAATTAATTGTCCATAAGTGCCATGACCGATACCATTGATTGCTTGGAACCTTGTAATTTTTTTATTTTGATTTTCCTGCATCCATGTTATGCAGGATGTCTGCTCATGTATTTCATCTGGTTCTGTTAACTTTTCATAAACCCTTAACCCCCCCTCCCCTTTGCAACTGGAATTTTCCGTCCCCCTACTAATGGTGTTTATTATTTATGGGGAGATGAGGCTTTTTTTGTCTGCTGGCTGTATATGGCACAGTGCACTAAATCCTGTCTCTCAGAAATGTGGCCACCTCACATGGGGTCTGTGGGTGTTTTTTGTGTATTTTGTTTTTGAACAGCACGCTTAATCTGAAATGGGATGTTAATCCCACTATCTTCTAAAAGACTATGATGGCCCATGATTTGGGGGGGATGGGGGTCACCCCACTCACCTGATTGGTCTGTAAGATCTATTCAGAAGCTGTTATCCTCTACCAGCCCTTGGATTTAGTGTAAAGTAGAGCAGGTGACTCCCAAAGATAAAACAAAATCAATATATTTTTTTTTTTTTTCATGTGAAAATAATCGTTATGTGAAATTATAGTGGTATGGTGGTGAAAAACATTTGCATGTTTGTTTCGCAATACGATGAGGTGGTCTCCTCTCTTTGCCTTCTGGCGTCACACTGGTTTGAAGTGCCATTACATTGAGGTTGTATACGTAGATACATTGTACTATTACAACACTAGTAGAGCCACAAGATTTTTCCAATTATTTGGGGGAATAACATTGGCTAATAACACTTTATAATTGCTGCCTTCATAACTCCAACCCAGCCAAAGACCGCATATATCGTGCAACGTCTTAATTTAGTGTGATGTTTGTTGATTTCATTAAGTGTGACTTGCTCATATGAATTCCTGTTGTCTTGTTTGTTGTAATACTTTGACGTGCTTATGTTGATGTCATATGTTAATGACATTTTTTTCCCCCTTTGGCCGATTTTAATCTGTTGATTTCTTGATGTTAATAACAGCACTGATATTGATTTGAAGGCTGAGAGAGTTCAAGTAACTTTGGAATTTTCTAGATGTCCTGACACCTGAGCAAATTGTTGTATCTTAATAACCAAGCCACAAAGTTTTGATCACTTACCAATGTAAAAACTCACTTTTTGCATCCCCAGAACTTATTGAGAATGTGAAATTGATACACAAACCAGTGTCTTTGCAACCCAGAGGACTGATCAACAAGGGAAACTGGTGCTATATCAATGCTGTATCCTTTCACAATGCTGATGTTTTATTTTTATTGTTATTGTCATTATTTATTTTTCCCCCGTCTTGTGCTTTAGGACTGTGTACTTGTATCCTTGTATACTGTCCCCTCATAGGTCCACCACATGTGTTTCCTTAACTTGTGCCCTAAGACCTTGCAGGCCCTGATTGCATGTCCCCCTATGTATCATCTGATGAAGTCTATCCCCCTGTTCAGTGAAACCCAGAGACCATGCACATCAACACCCATGATGGATAACTTGTGAGTTTCTGCTGTATGGCTGAAATGTTACTGAGGATTAGCCTAATTCGCGTCAGAATCAGGGAAAACATGGCATCACTGCATGTCCCGTTGATGAAAGTGGAAATGTTAGGCCAGCTCTGGAAGAGCAGATTTTCATACAATTAGACTCGCTGTCAGCCGTCAGAAGTAATCAGTTTCAAGGAGGTTGAGCGAATTATACTCGGTAATGAGCAAGGCTGCTTTTCCAGTGTGTAATTTTTGCGCTGACAAGGTCATCTGTGTTGTTCCATTGTGTCCCCCTCTTCATCTTCCTCTTCTTCCTCCTCCTCCTCCAGTGTTCGGCTTGTGAATGAATTCAGTAACATGCCTGTGCCCTCTAAGGCCAAACTGCAAGGTAAGGAACTCAAAACACCTGACCCTGTAGGGTATTTTAAAGTAGCCTTTTTGAAACTCAGCTTTTAAACATTTGGCTACAAAATGAATAATTGTTAGTTATCAGTGCCCTTTTAATGATTTGTTTTTGTTTTGTTTTGTTTTTTGGGAGGGAGGGTATTGGGGGGGTGAATTATGTTGCTTTGGATAAATATGTCTGCTAAGCAACCATAACCATATTCAGTCACATGACCATCTACTTTTTTCCCCTAGCTGCTGGAGACAAGGTCATGAAAGACATTCGACCTGGTGTCCCTTTTGAGCCCACTTACATTTACAGACTCCTCACACTCATCAAATCCAGCCTCTCGGAGAAGGTGAGGATCCCATCATCAGGAATCTTGCTTGTGTTTGTTTGTATTTATCTGAAGCATTAGCTAATGGAAGGGAACATTGTGCTCTACCTAGATGTCCTGTGCTGCCCAATGGAATTTGTATGCACTTGGCTAAGCACAGAGAAAACCTCAAACTAGATTGATATCACAGACATACTCCCCATCCTAGTCATCCTATCCCTTTTTAATGAGTGAAGAACATGGCAAATTTGCCTGAGCAAGTTTAAGAAACCTCAGGCTTGCGTATGCCTTGTGGTTAAGTATTCATCAGGCCTGCTCCCTTGACTGCCAGCCTCTACCTGTTACCTGGTTTTGAGAGTGTGAAGTGCACTGAGTCAGTAGTGTTGTGGGTTAGTATGTGTCAGCATACTGCTAGCCTCTACCTGTTGACTATTATAGTGATGAGTCAGTGGTGTGGTGAGGGTGCAGGTACAGTATGTGTTTGTGTGTTGATTAACAAGCTATTGCTCCATTCTCTCTCTCTCTCTGTCTCTCAGGGCCGTCAGGAGGATGCAGAGGAGTACTTGGGATTCACCCTGAACGGCCTGCACGAGGAGATGCTGGCACTGAAAAAGCTCATCTCTCCGCAGGAAGAGAGTAAGGCGTCTTAAGACTACACTTTGTGACAAACATATAGATATAACCTGTCCTAGTTAGTGGGCAAGAAATGTTGAATCCAAGACCAAGTGGACCAATGAGGAGCTTACTGTAGTTGACTGGTGGCAAAGTTGTAAAACTTGTTAGTGGGTGTGGTGGTGCAGCAATATTGTTTACCTGCCTTATTGCGTATCGTTTTGGTTAAAGGTGCCTGACGGTAGAATCCTGTGGTTTAATTTTGCCTCCACCACAAACACGTAGGGCTATCCTATTATATTAGGAGGCCTACTACTTGCTGAGTGATTCATGTACTTGAAACACTCATTTAGTTGTGAGTCAAATTTAATGCATCAGACAATCATTGGTGTTTGGCAAGCAGGTGAAAGTTAGAGGCTTACCCTAGTTTCTGCTGCTTGCTGACGAATTGTGAATCATTGCAACTTTTTCCTGATTGCTCAAGTGCAGGATTTCTTGATCAAACAAGTGAAGTTTTAACGATCAAACCCAGCCAAGCATTCGAGAAACTGCTCGTAAACGGCAGTTAACACACACAAGAGTGTCATGGTTGGAGCTGTGGTGCAACCACCAGTAGCCCATACCACATATGCCTTCAGTGGCTACGAGGATCCCAGATGAAGTCTGTCTAGCCTCACCCCTTAATAAAAACACATTTTATGTCTTCTCTTGCCTTTCCTATCAATGAAGAAATTAAAGACATGTCTATGAGCTTAAATGTTCTTGTCTTATTTGCCTAAACAGAAGCAACAACACCAAACGGCCCCGACTCACAGCCAGGATTGTCCGACGGCTCAGCTGAGAAGGAGGAAGAAGAGGGCAGTGATGATGAGTGGGAACAAGTGGGCCCCCGGAACAAGACCTCCATCACCCGCCAGACAGACTTCATCCGCACCCCCATCACAGACATATTCGGAGGCCACATCAGGTTAGGGGCTAACGCCAACGCCGCACCATTCCAGCTGCCTACTTCCAAGCCACCACACTATGGCT
Organism: Sardinella longiceps; assembly: GCA_027497455.2. Lineage (NCBI taxonomy): Eukaryota > Metazoa > Chordata > Actinopteri > Clupeiformes > Clupeidae > Sardinella > Sardinella longiceps. The sequence continues at coordinate 6,051,286 of JAODXP020000011.1, forward strand.
CTCACAAGCAGTGTGGCTGGTTTGTGGAAAGTGGGAGGAGATGGTGTGCTATGCAAGTCATCCATCTTCCCCCGGTCGTGCCAGAAAAACCGAAGCGCTCTGCTGCCGTTCGAGCAGCAGCACCTTTTTTTTCTATTTATTTTTCTTTGAGTCGAACTGGAGAACCACGGGACTAGCGGCGCCCATGTCCTTCTTTTTGTTGGCCCTGGCTGCAGTGTTTTTGGTTGGCGCGTGGGAGCTGGGGAGAGTGCATGGCAGAGAGTGGTGCCATCCTCTGCTTTTAATGCTGGCCCCTAGCACCCAGCCCAGCACCCTTGCTGAAACCTCTGCGGCGAGGAGTATTATAAACAGGTCTGCCGCCAGCCACCAGAGGGGAGCCAGTAGACTCATCACCGTGCCTCTGTAGAAGGGCCGCAACTCTCAGAGGGAGAGAGAGAGAGAGAGAGAAAAATGAAGGAAAAAAAAAAAAAAAAAAAAAACACTGCATGACATGGTTCTGTTTGTCCATTGACACAGTGCTGAAATACAACTACTACTATTACTATAGCACTCCATGTCTACCTGTCTACATTTGGGATAGGAGGGGCTGCCATATAAACCTGAATCTGGTACTCTTCCCGGGTAGATTATAGATTTTAGATCGGATGATATTTCTCTTTCTGTTTCCATAATTAAGTGTAATCATGTTGGGTTATGGATTCCTAGATGTAAGGGAAAACACAGATGTGGAGCATTTGATATTCTCTAGGAATTATCCCCCCTTTTGTTTTTGGACACTAATGAGGATGGTTGTGGCCTTGCTCTGCATGGCTTTTCCTAATGAGGAGCAGCCAAAATTCCATTTGGGATTGAAAGGTCAATACATAACAAGGCTGTTTGGAATAGGGCAATCCATGTTTTCTATTACCAAAGAGTGTAACACGCTGTGTGTGTGTGTGTGTGTGTGTGTGTGTGTGTTTGCACGTGTCTTCCCCCGCATGTAGGTCGGTGGTGTACCAGCAGAGCTCCAAAGAGTCGGCCACCCTCCAGCCCTTCTTCACCCTGCAGCTGGACATCCAATCAGAGAAGATCCGCACCGTCCAGGAAGCCTTGGAAACGCTTGTGGCACGCGAGTCTGTTCAAGGCTACACCACTAAGACCAAGCAGGAGGTAAGAACCTCTCACACAACCAATGAAGAGCAAAACATGAACCTTTCTGCTTAGAATTATTCATTATTAGTGGTAATGTGTTAGTCAACAGGTGTATAAAGAATAGTCTGTACACATCAAGCTCTCACAGAGAACCTGCAGACAGAGACTGGAATATATGAATACTTCAGTGGGAGCCAGCACCACAGCCAGTCCAACCATCACCATCACCTGTATAATCATTTTATGTCTATAGACTAAACTGGAGACCACGCCAGTGCAGACAGATATTTTACAACTGGTGTTCAACAAAAGAAAACCAGTGCAGACCTGAGATTTTCAGGTGGAAATGTGAAGATATTTATGTTCCAAGTAGAAAGCGTTTAGACCCGAGATGCAATGAATATATCATATCAGTCTGCACCTTGGTCTCAAGGTCGCGTGCTATAGTTACTGTTGGAGGTCAATCTGTCTGTCCATAAAGCTGAATGTCTTGTAACTGCAGAGTGCCAATAGAAATCCACAGTGTTTATTGTCAACATGGGTTTAGACAGTGCCAATGTTCCCTGTGTCTCCCAGGCCGTTCTTCCATCTCATCCTGTACTGAATAGCACTGTTTGTGGTGCATCCTTTGGAGTGGTTGTCATTTTGTTTGGACAAAAGCTGGCTGTTTGGACTGAAATGAGTCTGATCTATTTCCCCACCCCCAGTCCATTCCCACAACACTCATACAAACAAAGTCGCTCTCACACACACACACACACACACACACACGTACACGAACGAGACATGGCAAACCCTCCCAAAACTGTCCGGTTCAGGACATGGCCACTGAGAAACGGTTTATGCTACATGTCCTACTTTGGCCACAGAGCCCCATAGTTCCCTCTCTCAGGACGTAGTAAAGGCTTGTGCCGGCGTGCCATAACCTTGTGTTCGGAGAATAACGATGAAGGCCCACATCTGTCCACCAGCTGGCACAATAGACCTCTCTCCATACACCACCCCCCACCCAACACACATACACGGGCACACACACACACACACACACCCATTGTTTGTTTCCTTTCTCCCTCTTCTAGGGCCTTTTGTTTTTGCAAGACAGCAAGTGCCTTTTGTTAAAGGACTTGCTGAAGATGCAGATTTGTGGCGACTAATTGTTACATGGTCTGGAATTTTAAGTTGCCTCCTCTGATTTGTTAACAACTGTAGTGGTTTGGAAATGAGATCCTGCTTTCTTAGAAGTATGTTTATGCTGGCTCATGGCATGCTGCTTTTTTGCTGTTTGGTGCTGTTTTGTCCCTTGATGAGTGGGTGGTACCCAGATGATATAGTTTCACTGTGATGTGGGTTTGAGCGTGTTCTTAATGGCTCTTTTATTCATTCTCTCTCCCTCCCTTCCTCCCTCTTGCCTGACTTAGATTGAGATCAGCCGGAGAGTCACCTTGGAAGAGCTGCCTCCTGTTCTGGTCCTTCACCTCAAGAGATTTGTGTTTGAGAAGACTGGCGGATGTCAAAAGCTCATCAAGAATATTGACTACCCAGTAGATCTGGAAATCAGTAAAGGTATGCCACTGTTTGACTGGGTGAAGCTGTTCATCGGCTTACTCAAGTGTTTTTCCACTTGTGTTATTATTATTATTCAATATTGCAGCTAAAGGAAATGTGAAGGACAACAAAATTAATTGTGAATTTGTCAAACTTGATTCTTCAACAGCCTAGTACAGGTTAGCTGTAGCTGTTCCCAGCATTGCAACATTCCCAGTCCCTTATCATGGGGCCTTTGTGTCTAATCTCATCACATCTTAGCGTGCCATGTTAGCAAATTCAACTGTATGAAGCGGCTTCCAAAAAAAATGTGTGTTTATGTTGTGTCTGTTTACAGTACATGTGTTCACAAATTGATGAAGGCCTGAGGCATAGCCTAAGCGATATTTATAGTCATTTTGTAATCTTGTATACAGCCCATCTTGCTACACCTTCCTACACGTGCTCCAAGTACACTGCCAAATGGGTCATCCCACCAGAGCTGAAACAGATTCAGAATGACTGGCCACGAGCATGCTTTTTTTTTCTTTTCTTTTTTTTTTCCTCCCTCCCTTGCATTCTGTCTGGACGAAACCCAAGCCTCCCACAAGAGAGAATATTTACCAAAAATACCCGGTTCAGCATTGAAGGGGGAAGAGCTGTTGTCTGCCTCCTCAGAAATTGGGCCCAGCCTATTTGGTTTCCTGCTAAAGGCGGCTACAGTACGTCTTAGTTCACTTAGTGGTGCCTGCCAGTCAGCCGCGCCTGCCTCCTTACCCATCTGCTGCCATCTGTATCCAATCTGCATGGTTGTTTCAAGAGGCCAATGTTTTCACCCCAACATTGTCTCTAAAAATAAAACTGTTTTAGTGTCAAAACAATGCCTAGATTTTTAAGACCATTGCGTTTTTGTCTGTGTCGAAGCTGAACATACTGTTTTGTCAACACTTCTCTTTCAGATCTTCTGTCTCCAGGGGTGCGGGGCAAAATCTTCAAAGGCCAAAGAACCTACAGGCTCTTTGCAGGTGGGTTATCTATAGTTTTAAAAACCATAAGTGTGTGTGTGTGTGTGTGTGTGTGTGTGTGTGTATATAGTCACATGCAATATCCACCTTTGAAATTATTGGTGGATGGCTCCAGGCTGGTAAGTCATGTTCTTGTAGTCAAAAAAGTACAGTCAGTGATTGTGTGACAGTTGGTTTGCCATCATGCTGAACTGAATGATGCCTTGAAGAAAAGTGTAAGGAGATGACCTAATTCATGCTTTGATTTGTACAGCTCAAGAACATATCAAAAGATTGAGGGTTTTTTTGGCTAGGAGTTGCCAAGGCCTTGTACGGTATACCAAGGCCTTTAAAAAAAAAAAAAAAAAAAAAGTTTAAAAGTCCTTTTAAAGGGGGGTGTTCCTTACCCCTTTGGCTGAGAGCGTTGAATTAAAAATGTGTACTTCCATAAATAGTCTTGTGATTCTTCTAGAAGTTTGTCTACCGCATATCAGACAGGCCTTTGTTTCTCACTGCCAGATTGCACTCCGAGCCCTACTTAGCTTTTCTGACATCTGTGGTGCTTCTAAGGTATCAAAATCTAGGTCAGGTTGATGGATCGATGGTAGCTGGAAGGCAGCACTCTAGTATTTCTTGTAGTGGCATACTTGGACTCCATACTGGTACGTCATAATTTTCATTTGCAGATCTTGTGCTTGCAGAGCAAGGCCAAATACTTGGGACGTTTAGTTTTTTTGGTGCGTGTAAGAGACAAACAGCAACAAATAAGAACCCCTATGATCCCTGTGGATTCCCAAACAGTAAATCTTAGCAAAGCTACCACTGGTTTAAGATCCCAGTATATTTGGAAGAGTGGAAACATCCTCTGCTTAGCTCAGGAACTTGTGTAGATGTGACTCAACAGTAGAAACTACCTGGACTGTGAAGAGGGGGTGTCTCCAGGGCGTCTCGAGGAGAGAGGCCTTGCAACCATAGTGCCCCCATTCTTTGTTTGGCAAGTGGAGACCTTTACTGTTAACCCCTAGCAACTGTTGCTACAACAGTGCTTACAAGCCAGTGATCTTTTGGGAAATGCGATGGAAAGCTAAGCAGGAGGAAATGTAAAGTTATCCCAGCATGTAAGGCTTGCCATTCTGGAAATCTTGAGTGCCCTTTTGCAATCATGGGGAACCTGGAAAGGCTCCACTTGTTGTATTTACTTGTCAAAAGATGCAATCTCATGGATCTAGTTTCTTCATTGACCCAATACTGTGTATGCATAGCAGACTATGGAGCAGTGTGCTGTCCTACCACTACCGTTCTCAGACTCCTGGTTTCACTAGAAACCAGCTAGAAAAAGACCTTGCCCTAAATCATGACGCTGATGCAAGTATAGTGTTTATACAGTGTGATTATCCGTGGCTAGAAAGTAGGGAACTCTTTGTGGACAAATGTCCCAAGGGATTTCCTGAAGGAGTTGTCCAGATGCGTCAGTGCTCCAGGTAGCCCAATGAATTGAGAACACATGTCCCTGGTGAAAACTCCTCCATGTTAAACTACAAGAAAAGCATTTGGGAGAGCGTAGATCTCCGCCAAGGCAATGTGGTCACAGACACCATTCCAGATTGTGTTCTGGATCACCGATCATCACATCAATTGAATCAGTTGTTACTTATCCTCATACACAAGTTGTCCGAAAAATTTCATCCAAATCCGTGCAGTACTTTTTGAGTTATGTTGTACACACACAGGCAGACACCAGCAAAAACACAATATCCTTGGCGGGAGTAAAAACTCCCATTATTTTTTTTCCTGTGTTGTTGAATGGTCTTTTAACTATTGGTAAATAGGTAATGCAACCTATGATGATGGGACAGGATGGGTCCCCAACATTGGAATTGAAATGAATGTCTCTCTCTTTCTCTATGCAGTTGTGTATCACCACGGGAACAGTGCTACAGGTGGCCACTACACTACGGATGTCTTCCACATCGGTCTGAATGGCTGGCTGCGCATCGATGACCAGGCAGTGAAGGTCATTACCCAGTACCAGGTGGTGAAGCAGACTGCGGAGCGCACTGCCTACTTGCTGTACTACCGTCGCGTCGACCTGCTGTAGAAATCACACGCACACTCAACACACAAAACACTCACTCAAAACCCACATGAACTGACACACTTTCATATACCACATATAAGTACGTTTTGCGTGCATTTATACGCACATGCGTACACACACACACATATATATACACACACACACACACACACACATACACACACTTTACAAACACCACACGCATACAGATGTTCAGACACATTCACACATTTGTTTTCAACAGGAACACTGCCCAACTTCTTATCTTGCAAGATTTTTCCCTGTCCCCCCTCAACCATCCCCTCTACACCCAACCCTACCCCACCCCACCCCACCCCACCCGCCCCCCAGCTTGTCCTGAGAGCCAGCTTTTTACCAGCGGCACCTTTTTTCCTTTAATATTTTTTGGAAGTGAAAAAGACATTTCTAAAAAACAATCAATCAAAAAAAGCAGTGTGGGAACACTTTCCAGAGATGGTTTACCATGGGGCCTATGGAATGCCCCGAGGGGTCCACGGTGCACAGCTGCGGGGATGCAGGAGGACTACAGGGAGGGAGGGAGGGGGGTGGGGTGGGGTGGGAGGGAAGAGAAGGGAAGGGGTGGGCGATGGAAGGGTTGGGAAGATCAGACTGTATGGACCCAAGACTCTTTAAGACCTCAGCCTCACTCTGTCTGGGCACAGTGGATTCACTCACAGTAAGAACTCTATCAGAGGAGGCCGTAGCTGATGGACTGCTGGAAAGAAGTTGTTTTGTTTGTTGTTTTTTTGTTGTTTTTTTTTCCTTTGCTTTATTATTTTTTAAGAAAAACAGCATAGAAAAAAATCAAAGTGTTTTGCCTTTTAGCGTGGGGAGTTGTTGGCCGAAATTCTTTTCTCCAATTTCTTTCTGTCTTTTTTTTTTTTCTTTTCTCTTTCTTTCTTCCTTTCTTTATTTGCAGCAGATTAATAAGAAAACATGATCCTGTTGACAAATTTCTGACCAGAGCATAAATGGCCCTGCACCAGCAAAAACTACCGCATAAATGTGTGTGTAGATATTACACGTACAAAGTCTCTTTACCTGTCGAGCCACTCTTGAAGCAGGATGCTGCTCCTGAACGCTCACCACCATCACCACCTCCTCCTCCTCCGCCGCCGCCTCCTCCTCTTCTTCGTCGTGATGCTGATGCTTTCGATTCTAGGTAACGCTTGAGCCATGGAAGGCAGCTGAGGAATGGAGGTGCTCAGGTGTGCTTAGGCAGGCAAGGCTTCCTGATTCAGTGAGAGAGGGAGAAAGAGAGAGAGAGAGAGAGCAAGAGCCATTGTGTGGGTTCTGGATGTAGAATTTAGAATGATTATCTAACAATTTTAATGCGCTTTAGGAAAATACAAGATTAAAGATTATTAAATGCTTCTGTGCACGTAAGAAAATTGTTAAAAAGTGATCAATACGAGATGTTGGATGTGCAGGTGCACATTTTTTGCTGATGTCAAAAAAAAGTTTTAAAAAAACAAAAAAAAAAAAAGAAGAAAAAATGACATTTGGGTGATGGCCCTCTTCACCACTCCTAACTGAGAGGTTGTGCTTGTTCTTCGGCTTTCTGTGTATGACGCGTACACTTGAGAGAGATGAATGGTTATGGTCTCATCACACTCTACTTCACCCCACCCCTCCATCCCCATTTTTTTGTTGTTGATTTATGTTTGTTTGTTTTTGTTTTTGGTCCCTGAGGTTTATTACTAGAAGAGTGTGGGGCTTTTGGCCCACAAGCCTAATGAGTTCTGCAGAGGTGAAATATTAGTGTTCCCTCATCCCCCTCCTTGCCCCACTGACAGCTGCACTGGCGCAGTTCAGGTGTGAGGCTAATGTTAATGTTGGTATGCGTGCGTGTGTGTGGTGTGTGTGTGTGAGAGAGAGCGAGCGTGTGTGTGTGAGTGTGTTTGTGAGTGATTTGTGTTATGTTTTCTGTGGAGGTTACCTCTGGTCCCCATAGCTGATGCTCTTTATTTTTTTCTCATGCACCTCTGTTATGGTGTTGAGATATCGGCACTCAGCTTGGGAACCATGATTACCAATGATTGCGCACAAGAAGCACATCATGTTTGCTTTTGTGTACAAGTCAGTGCTTTCCATTAATTATCAAAATATTGTTTTTTTTTTTGTTTGTTTGTTTTTTTTTTTGTTTTGGGTTTTTTTATGCCATGGATTTAAAGTTATTCTTTTCCCATATGTTGCCCATTATCTGTCCCTCCCCCCTCCTCACTGTAGGATATCTGAATTGGTATTTTTGAAGAAAAGAGAAAAAAAAGGTAAAGCACAACATTGAATAAAGTTATACAAGTTCTATGCTTGATTTATATTTATTTCCTTTTTCAGCTTTTTGTCTGTTTCTCATCAAAATGAGTTAATTTGCAAAAGGCAGGGAAGAGCCCTTTTTTTCTTTAAATTTTGAAGTTTATTCCCCTTTTCAGGATAGACTTAAATTCTACATATTTTTGAAGCTGAACAGGACTTTCTAACTGCTTTGTGGTTCTTGTATCACAATGATGTGTACAGGCAATGCTAACAGCTTTGTGAAGAGCTTCAGTAATCAACACAACTTGCACACATATAGGCACAGAAATACACACACACACACACACACACACACACTTGGCCATTGACTAAAGCAAGGTACACCAGCTTCTGGGAACAGGTCACTTGTGAAGTGGCTCTCGCACTGTCCTGTCTCTGACCACAGGAACGCAGGGACGCTGTGAGCTTATTCTTTCCCACAGTGGAATATAGCAGAGCATGCACCTCAGATCTCACAAATGAGCTTCTATCCCTATTCACTGCTGCACATCCCCCCTCACACACACGCATACACACACACTCTAACAGTGATTTCAATGGGAAGACATATCAGATTGCTTCTAGTTATTGTTTTTCATTCATTCTCCCATGTTCAGTTATTGGGGGACGCCACCTTCAGACGGACGAATGGACAACTAACTGATATACTTGTGCATTTGCAATGTTGCTTATTCTCATTGAGATAAGACGTTTGAACTGTGCAAAGACTTTTGACACCCTTTGTTTTCTTGAGGCTTTTGGACACCAGTTCAAGCGTTCCAATTTGGGTTTTTGTGTTCTGTGGACATAATGTGAAGTAAAAACAACCCCCCGAAATGAAACCAAAGTATACAGAACTGTTGTACACTGACCATTGCCTCCGTGTGATTGAGCTAACATGTAATGGATAAAGGATTCATAGATATCTTTACGCTATTACATTGGTTACATTACCGGCTTATAATATTCCACTCTCCAGAGTCTATTTGCTAGCCATTGCTACTGTCACTATGGTGACCGTCGGGGGAGGGGGGGAGGGGGGCAAAAGAAAACAAACAAGTGGACCATGTTTTAAGTAGATGTCAACTCCTAATGTAAGTGTTGGTTCAGATGTGCAGATGGCCAAGTGCTGCACAATGGTGTCAAATGTTGATTTTTATTTTTTTTTCTTTCTTCTCTTGTTTTCTTTTCTGGGGGAAATGGTTTTTAATGTGGAGGTGTGAACCATGCACAAAAAAAAAGCTGTCAAGTCTTGTTGTACATGTTCGGCCTCTGTTTATTTTCCCTTTTCTTTCAGTCTTTGTTACGACCAGGAGATGTCCTGGCGTGTAGATTCAATGATGTCCTCCTCTTCACTCTGTGCTTCCTAACACTTATGTCTGCTGAGAGCTTGAAGTGTTGGGAAATCAACTTAAAATACAACTATACTGTCTCTCATCTTCAGCCTACAGCGCGTTATTACTTTTTTTTTTGTCAATTGTTCAAATAAAAACTTGTGGAGGAAAAAAAAGGGGTGTTTCTACTGAAGTGTAGTCAGAAGACTATGCTGTGCTTTCAAATAAGGGGATATTTGATCATTGCAGTCTTTCCACTCTTCTGACCTCCCTGCTGAAGAATGTGCACTGTAACCAAAAGAATGAAATAAAAAGAGAAACTCATCTTCACTCTGTTAGTATGTATTGCAGACTCACAAAATCTACTTAACTGTGGGTTACTTTTGATCAGAGTATTTTGTAATTGCTGGCATCTATATGTGAAAACACAGAAGCTCAGAAGTTGTTACTCAAAAGCTTATTGTATTTAATTCTAAGATGGATAATGTGCCATTTGGCACTGTGCTTGGATGACAGTAGATCAGCTCAATAGTAAAGGCTGTCAAGGACTCTTAAGGGCCATATGATATGAGAAATATGAACATGCATAAAGCTGCAGCCCAGATATGCTTGTAGTGCCTCCAAACTCTTTGAAAGCTTTCTGAACGTGAATTTGAATGCTAATATGGGAAGTGAGTTTGGGATGCACTACCAGTTTCAGCTCCTTGATTAGTAGTCTATTAAAGAAGAATTTAGAATGAATGTTTAGCATTGCCAGAGGGATAGGGGGTACTATAAGCCTATCAAGACATAGGTGTCCGTCTCGTAGAAACGCATCTCAACTAAATATAGACCCAAGTTTAAAGGAGAAATCTGGTAGCATATAAATCAGTCCATTGCCCTGTTTGAAATCATGCAGTGGCATCTGTAAGAGCAAACATTAACTGAATGGGGCATTGGGAAATTAAACTAAAAATTAGTTTCTGTACCCCATTCAGTTAGTAGCTGGTTCTCTATGCGATATGGATTGAATTTCACTAGATTTCTCCTTTAACATGGAATGCAACTACATATAAAGTGGTTATACTGTATCGGCCATTTAGTCATCTATTGTTAATCTATTTAGCAACTGATTGATAATGTTCTATCGAACTCCTGATAGTGTCTGCGTGTGTGTGTGTGTGAGAGAGAGAGAGAGGAGGCGGGATGCGTGGGGTGCTCTCATGAGGCTTCACTGTGCTGAGGACTTGGCTCAGGTGTTTGTTTCCAGGCTTTGCATTATCTAGTTGGAATGTTGCAAATGTGCAGTATTTATTTTCCCTCTTTTCACTAAATAGTTTGCATGTCCTCTTGGTATTGTCAAATTCAGACTCTCTTTCTCAGAACTTCTAAAATACCCATGGTATTTTTGCCCCTTGTTACAGTTGAGCTGTTAGTAGTGTGTAACTCAGAGGGAGGGCATCTTGATGAAGTGTTAGTCATTTTTTATTTTTTCCTGTAAGGAAAATACCCAAGTTATGTGGTACTACCGGTGATATTCACCATGGGGTTTCCCATTCAAAAGGACTTCTTGCTGGGCCACACAATTATGAGTGATATTCTCCAGGTGCTTAAGTCCAAAAAAGTGCTTAGAACAGACTAAAACGCATGGAGCTCAGCACTTTTTTAGACTTAAGCACCTGGGAGAATACCAGCCTATGTCCATAGTAGTAGCAGACAGGCTTGTCCTGGTGTTCCCAGAATGTACAGCTCCTGTGCCTGTTTGGCATCATTATCCACCCCACTCACTCCCATCTACAGTATGTTTCCTAGAGACCAGGTCAGACGCACATTATTGAGGCCTGCTATTCCCTTTCTCTGGGGCGCTAACATGTAATTGAGGTATTTTCCTTGTTCATGGAACCACAATGTTAAAGACCTCTTTACAGGCCCGCAGCATGTGTGGAGAAATTGCTATCCTCTGTAGCCACAGGCAGACCACCTAAATGCAGAGATGGGTTTATCAAGCTGCACTGGCAGCCATGCCATGATTTCTATTTTTTTTTTTTTTTTGTTAACCACCTCGCTTTTTTAAGGAGTGAGTAGATTTTTATAGCCAGATCACATTCAAAAACAATCTGGTCAGCACTAATAGGCATGTTGCCTTGTGGATGTTGGCTCAAACGATGTGCGGAGGAACGATCGTCTCCCAAAATATGAGAATAGAAAAACAGGCTGGTGCTCTTTTCAGCCTCATGCAGTCTTTGATAACCTGCCTACCGTAAACCAATATCTCACTCTGTCATCACCAAAGGTGTGGTGCTTTTCTTTTCCATGTGAAGTTTATCATTTTTGCCATAGTGATCTTTGGACTGTGTCTGCCTTTCAGCATCATTTGATATCAATGTTTGATTCATTTTAAGATGGATGAACCCCATGAGAGATTTTAACAATGATCACAGGATGCCTGAAACTGAAACTTGAACTTGACCAATCACTGAAGGGTCGTTCAGTTTCATAGATCATTTCACTCCTCAGTGTCCAGCCACAGCCTGGCTAGCCTGAGTCACCACAGCTTCACCCCCCATTGTTTAAATATCAAGTATTTTCTCTTAGATTGCAGATTATTAAGACACAAAAAAGTGAAAAGAATGCCTTGTCAACCAACTATGCATAAAATTAGACTCTTATTGTAGGACACAGGAGTAAATGTGATACTTAAACAATGCTTTACCTCCTGATTGTACAGCCTCACGATACTGTAATTTGCGGTTTGATTTCCACTGAGGGGTTCTTGGTCTTTGGAGACCCTAGCCAGCCCTCCGCTCCAGTCAAACAAACTGTGGACCTTGAGAGAGGAATCCCAAACACGTGCTCAGGGCTCTCTCTCTCTCTCTCTCTCTCTCTCTCTCTCTCTCTCTCTCTCTCTCTCTCTCTCTCTCTCTCTCTCTCTCTCTCCAGGCACCAGCTGTTACAGTAGGCCTACTGTAATTCATCCTGTCCTGCGGCCGGCGCTGTGCCATAGCCTCTGCCTTTGTACAGCCCTGCTGTTTGTTAGGTCTGTCTCAATATAGCCTTACTGTTTAGGTCTGGTACAACTTAAGTCTTCTGTTACATCAGTAGCAACCCTCACTCTGAGTGAGTCTACTTCAGGCTGCACATTATACTAAAATCAGCTCTAACATGAGTTCCGTAACATTCAGCCTTTTATCTGCCAGTGTCAGAGATAACCATCTCCTTGCGACCAAAACGCTTACATATGGCTCAGCTACACTGTAGTGAATGATTATGGCCACCAGCTAATCTGTTCTTGCAGCAAGAATTTTGACAGTCTCTCATTGGCAATTCCCTTGGCTCAGATGGCTTGAATGAGTGAGATATGTCCATTTCTTCCCTTTTTGGCTGTGGGAATGCAGACAGTTCAAGAATGGTCTGTTATCCGTGGTGCATGGCCAATGGTCTTTGTAAATGCCTTGGGGATATGGAGACAAACAGGGTGTTGTCTCTTCTGTGTAGCAGAACTTCAGCACTTGTGTTCTGTTGTTGTCATCTATTCATCTGCAATATCCTGAAATACCAAAGTATTCAGGGTTCCCCACCTCTGTCTGGTCAGAATTCAGCCATTGGTCCAGATTGCCCCCGTGACCTCACTCTCCATTCTCCTTTCCCATCGCAAGGCTTCCCGTCAAAGTTTCACGTAGAGCCTCTCAGTCGCTAAGGGAAACAAACAAACGGTGTGTAGCGGCACTCAAAGGATCTCCGCAGGCCCTCTCTAAATAAACCCTTGAGTTGGCTGCTGTGTGTGTGTGTGTGTGTGTGTGTGTGTGTGTGTGTGTGTGTGTGTGTGTGTGTGTGTGTGTGTGTGTGTGTGTGTGTGTGTGTGTGTGCGTGTGCGTGTGCGTGCGGGTGCGTGTGTGTGTGTGTGACAGAGAGAGTATATGTGAGAAAGAGAGAGAGAGAGAGTGTATGTGTGTGTGTGTGTGTGTGTGTGTGTGTGTGACAGAGTATATGTGTGAAAGAGAGAGTGTGTGTGTGTGTGAGAGAGAGAGTGTGTGTGTGAGAGAGAGAGAGAGAGACAGAGAGATTTGGAGCGCTGAGGTAAGTGTGAACCTCGCCTCCACCTCTCTCTCTCTCTTTTCTTGCACACACACATCATGGTGGGTTGAATCCTGAGTAAAGGATACAGGACACATCCAAAGACCCACAGAGCATCAGCAGCACCCTCCTAAGATCCCCCTCAGCTCCACAGCCAAGTGTCTCCCACCCAGGAGAATTTGTTTGAATATGTGCGGTCCTCCAAATCTGACAAGACTCTGTTCCTTCTCAAACAGTGGACTTCCAGAGTGAATGAACTCACCCAGTCAAATCAACAGAGCCCAGGTCCTAATATGATATTTTCTGAATCTGGTTTGCATTATTCTGTTGTGGTTCTCTGTTTGGTCCTCTGACAAGATCTCTGACCATAGAAATCAAGAAATAGTGTCCTCTAGTGGACGCTGGCTACTATTTTGAGGGTTCAGAAGTTTGCCATTCCAGTGTCCAGCACTGAGGAGAATATAAAGGTAAGCTATTAGGGGTAAGTGTATACTTCTATTTGTCTTAAATTAGCAGAGTGTCAGGTTTTCTAATGCACCGGTTATTGTAATTGTCCATCATTTTCCACAGTTCCGCAATTACGGTTTGCATGAGATCTTTTTATGTTAACACAAACATGGCAGTCCTTTTGGTTTTTCCCCCTATGCACTTCACCGCTTATTCACTGCAGCAGTTCATGCAGCGCTGGCACTTTTTCGACAGTACCTTGGGTCAACTCTGAATCATTACAAGACCAAGCATGGCCTTTCCAACCAAAATGTTGCAAACCCGGTTTATTGAAGAATTGGAGCACAGGATCCAAGGTAAACCCAAAACAGGCACACACTGCACAGGGGTCCTCGCCAACTCCACTCCAGAGAATAGGGGTTGGATCTTATTGTAAACCATGTGGCACATTGTGGACTGGCTCCAAGTGGCCAGCCTATTCAGCAGGAGAAGGTCCTGTCTGTTTGAACTGCTGTTTCACTCAGGGTTTCTCTGGCGATGTGTGAAAGGACATTTTATCCTCTTGTCAATAGAACCGTTTCTCTCCCTTGTCCTAACATCCAAGGAGAGTGTCAGGTATTGGGCGAAGAATAAATCCAAGGGTCCCTTCTCCATAGCATCACCAGTGTTACTCACATACTACTGTTCCTGGCTGCGTCTCTAAGCTTTTGGACTCGCTGCTTTGTTTGTATTCAATCTAATCAGATATAAATATAGAAAGGGGCGATGTCTGACAGGGTAGGAGAAATCTAGATGCTTTGTTATGACTACTGTATGCTGTGACACTCTTGGAAAGAAGTCTCTTCCTAGTGAGGCAGAAACAGACTAGAGAAGAATCCCTTCTGTCCCTTACATAAATGCTAAGATGAGTTTTCTGATTTACAAAGTTTTGGAGGAAAATTGGACAGGTTCAATGTGGGCATGTCTGAATATGTAGCTCACATCCGGTCCATGTTTTCTGTCATCGATGGTGACAGACACTTCTAAGAAGTGAGGAAATCTACTGTTTTTCTGAGAAGTTTAGAAATCTGTGTATATGTGGTCATACTCAGTTTTGTATGAAAGCTTCCCCTTTGTTTTGTATTAAAAAACACCTACCTATTGCCTTTTATTTGCAATATCTCCTTATTTGGTAAGTTGTTAGGAGAACCAACATCTTTGAAAGAGTTTGATTAAGCATGCGGCATTAAAACAAATGGAAACAGCTACATCAGTAGCAGCAGTATCATATCCCGTACATGACAGAGCGTTGTGTGATATGAGGATCATGGGAATAGTTTTTTTGGCTGCTCACATCAAACATTTGTCATACACTAGGTCACTGGGCTGTTGAATCATCCATCTTTAGTTTGAAATGTAGGTTGATTTTTTTTTTTTTATTGCTGTCACTTTGCATCACTTGTAATGGCCTCATGCATGTTTATATGAGCCATATAGTAATCATGCTGTGATTCATACCCCAGCTTAGTCTTATCTGTTTGCTGAGGACTATATCACAGGGGATGAAAGACCTCAAAATCCCCTGAAGAAGCCTTCAGTGGACTCATCTGATGCTTCATATGAAGGCCCCGCTGACTGATCTTGTCTTGTTTACGCCTGGACCATCTGTGTCACACACAGACAAGACAAATAAAGACAAATAAACAAATAAATCAAAATCAAGTACAGGTATGCCAGGATGTGTCGAGTACTCAGTACATGATGTTTTCTGTTAACTTGCTTAGGTACTAATCCTTTCCTGGCCTCTTCACTGAGCTACCGTTGAGCCAAGTGTCATAACTTTTTATAGCGTGTCTTGAAATTTCAAATGCATTCATTCCACTGGATTGATGAATTCAATTCAGCTGACACCAACCACCTCCAGTCTCTCTCATAAACACGTATGATAATGAGTGATGTATGTTGTTAAAAACATTTGCCACAGGAATTAACACATGCCTTCTCCAAAGATATAAGGGTTTTTCAGAGCCACATGTGCAGTCTGTTTTTTTTTTTTTTTTTTTTACTTCATATAAATCAAGGAGGACCTGAGGGAATATTTGCTATCTAGTGTTTGCTAGGGTGAGTATTAATAGTTAATTAAATTATAAATTATAATATAAATTATTAATTCATTTAATTTTCGGTGGCCAGCACCTTTGAGCTTTGGTGTGCAATGCAATCTCTTTCAAATGCTATGGTGAGTATACCATTTCTCAAGAATGGGTTCATACTATGGGGTGTAAGCCATCTTTCCAGGCAAGAGTTATGCCATCCAAAAATGTTGGCAAACTGATGCAGTATGCCAACAGAGAGCGTTGCAATTCAGTGCCAGACACTGGATGAGATGAGATCCTCTGTAACAGTGTAGGCTACTCATGAATGACACTTGTGGAAATCCAAAAATAAATGTATCAATTTAGACAATAAGGGTATCAAAGTTTACATGTTTAAGTATACACACATAAAGTATTTTTTTCTAACCTATTACACCATAATTCAACCTCTAGGTTGTGGAGGGCATGCTTACATGCTTGGCAGGTGCTATACTTGGTTGTCTATTCTGTAATCGATGTGTAATCTATTTGGAGAGATTATGTTCGTTTTGATGAGCATTTAGCTTTTGACGCGCGTCTTCGCGTAGTTGCTGGTGATTTACATTCTCAGCGTTTTCATTTCGACATATTTCGTCAGAGCGCGACGCTTGCCAGGAACATAGTCTTCTTGAAGGGGCACGGGGGGAGTGAACGAGATGAGTGCATTTTTTTCGTGGTCTACAGCCAGGGTCTCATTCACTATAAAAGGCGGTGAACAACCTCTTATGCGCCAGTTAGAAATCACAGCGTTCTTGTGCTCATATATTCGACCAACGGAGTCTGAACTTTGGAAATTAGTCAGTAAAGAAACACAAAGACGGAAGATTTTGGGGATAACCTTGATCAAGCAGATACTGGTAACTTACTTTTCACCTTGATAATTATTTTGAGCTTTACGTTTTAACTTGAATTAATTGTTACATTGATTGTCAGTAAGTTGCCTATTTGTCTGTATCTCACAAACCACCTTAAAACATAGGTAACATAGGTTTGTGTTTTTTTTAGGCTACATGTCTGCATCTGCTTATCGGATTCATATCAACATAATGTATTACTCTGGTCACTTTAAAGGCATGCATCCCTTTTTCATGTGCTTCAATCTAGATTTGGTCTTGTTAACATCGTTTGCTTTGAACATGAAAGGGATGCTGGCATCTTGTCAGGTCCAATCTAGCGTTCTCTCTCTCTCTCTCTCTCTCTCTCTCTCTCTCTCTCTCTCTCTCTCTCTCTCTCTCTCTCTCTCACACACACACACACACACACGCACACACACACACACGTGTGAAACAGAAGTTGCAAAGGCTCAGGTGAGGCTGGTTTTCTGTTGCTGAGTTTGCGGGATAGTTTCTTTCACAGCGCAATAAATCCACATGTGGTCCGGCCGGCAGAAATGCTGATTTGAAAGCCGGCTCCCACACAGCGAGAGGACCTTTAAGAGCAGCAAATAGCCTGCAATGTCCATGCTGTTTATAATTCTCATTGTTTGCCGGTTACATGAGGAGAATGAAAGTAATAGCATATCCACAGTGCACAGTCCTTTTGGTACAGCCAAAGTTGAACTCAGGCATCACCATTAGTACAAATTATGGAAGAAGAATATTGAATCAGTGTGAAAAGCTTAGATCAGGAAAGGTTGTGTATTCATAAGGAAATAATAAAATTATAGTTTGACCTAAGCTGTGTGCACGTGAGCGTGTGTGTTTGTGTGTGTGTGTGTGTGTGTGAGAGAGAGAGAGAGAGAGAGAGAGTTTGCATTTGCCTAGCCGCCTGATCTCTGTCACACACCGGTATAAAATTCAGGAGTTAGATGAGAATGGCTATGAAAGGGAGTGCGGTGTGTGGTGGAGCACCTCGGGTGATGGGCGTGACTACCAGAGCAGCGTGGCTGGAAGCGGGACGGACTGGGTGTGGACGCTGCTAACCTGGTGTCAGTCAGACCTCCAACCTTTCCAAATCCACCAAACAGACAGATGGGGGAAGAGGGGAGGAGGGGGGGCTAGAGGAAGGGAAGCAGCAATGTGATGGCAGTGGCTCCACTCTGTCTCTGGCCCACTGGTGAAGCCCTGTTCAGGAGGCTGATTTAAGAGTGCTGCTGTTTGACTTCTTGCTGCCAGCAGGCAGTGGCTGTCACAGGCAAGGTTGGCATGTGCCTAAGTGTGTGTGTGCCTCTGTGTGTGTGTGTGTGTGTGTGTGTGTGTGTGTGTGTGTGTGTGTGTGTGTGTGTGTGTGTGTGTGTGTGTGTGTGCACTGTTCTCCACTGGTATTTGCCATGCACGCAAGACAGTGCCACCACTCACAGCCGTGCACACACACATACACACTCACACGTCACTCCTCTGCCTGTACTGATGAAAATTAACCTAGAAAAGTAGAAAAAGAAGGGGAAAAACTTTTCTCTCTCTCTTACTCCTCTCTTTTCTCCTCGGCACTCTCTTTTTTTCCTTCTCTCCTGTTTTTCTTTGCCTTTTTTTCCACGTCTCCAGTCTCTGCTTATCTTGTCATACTTTCATCTTCTCTTCCCCTCTCCTATTTTCTTCTCATCACTACTCAACCCACTTTTCTCCTCTTCCATTTCTTTTACTATGGTCTGTTGCTTTAGGCTATTTCTTCTCTTTGCCCCCCCCCCCCATGTCTGTCCATGCTGGTGGTGTGATTGTTGCAGTCAGCCAGAGGATGCTCTTAAGAGCTCTGAGAGATGACTGATCTAATGGGAATGAGGAGTTTAGAACCAGAGTTGCTCTTGTGTTTTGGCTCACGGTCATCGGCTACATAAATCCTCTCTCTCTTTCCAGACAGTGATTAACTCCCAAAGATTCTCTTGTAAAATTAACGAGCTCAACTAACGTTTTTTTTTTTTTTTTTTTTCCTCCGTCTCACTGTTGCCCCAAAGCTTTTTTGGGGCAGGTCAAATCTCCCATCACAGCCTCCCAAAAAAAGTCTAGCTTGAGCAGACATGGATTTTTAATTAAAAAGACTTTGCGTCATCTGCCCAGTGTTCCTCGCGGCATGAAGTCCTAGAGGGCTGCCAGATTCCGGTTCGTTATTGTTATGGTTTTCCGAATAAACCGGGAGAGATTGTTGCTGTTTTACCACTGAGATGAAACAGGCTTTGGACAGACTGAAGGGGATCACATGAAGCAATCAAAGAGCTTAGGGTGTGATGACCCATGGTTGATTTCAGTGATGACTATGAAAGATGCCAAAGAGGAGACAACTTTGCAACAGTGCACTTGCTCTTGGAAGCATAATGAATGTCTTATTATCATGTGTGGGTCAGAAACATAGAGGAGCTCAAATTTTGTCTTTTTTCACCAACGGATAAAGGAGGATTGTTCACACAGACTTGCAGTTTTGTCAGTCTGCTTCAGCAGTTGTGAGGCTGCTCACGTTTTCTCACGTGGTCATTCCACTGCTGGTGTCATCCAGGTTCTTTGGGCAGAACAAGGTTAGTCAGTATAGTGAATAGTGGGGTTGAAATCTTGTGTGCCCTTCGAGTCTAGTCTATTTACCTAAGCCTTAAATAGGCAGGGAAACACAAGCCCTTGCTAAACACACTAGTCCAGCATGATGGGTGTCTTACAGAGGTTTGTTTGTGGGCACACATGCTTAGGCAAGTTCAAGCTCGTTCAGGGGTCTGTGAGTTGTGCCTTTGCAGGTTTCTCACAGTGTGTGTGTGTGTGTGTGTGTGTGTGTGTGTGTGTGTGTGTGTGTGCTGTTTGTCTTTCTCTCCCTGTGTGTGCCAATAGGAGTGCAGAGGAAAAAGCGGAGTCCAGCAGAAGACTGCCCCCTGTTGTTTGTACAGAAGAACTCCTGGAGATTCACACAAACACAAACACAAATCTACACACACCCGATCACACTCTCTCTCACTCATACACCACACCCCATAATGACCCAAGCTGCTACCATGCCCGTGCTGCTCACCTTGGCCCTCCTAGCGCTGCTTGCCAGGCAGTCGGCTGCCCTCTTCCTGCCCAACTCCCCGGAGCTGCAGCAACTCCTAAGCCGCTACCAGCAGGAGGCCGACTTGAATGCCACCGCCAATGCCAACCCGGATGCCCAACCTCACACGCGCCAGCGTCGTGCCATTCCCTGGTCTGACCGCGACGAGATCCTCAAGCTGCACAACAAGCTGCGCGGCGGCGTCTACCCCACCGCTTCCAACATGGAGTACATGGTGAGTGTGTGAGCGAATGTCCTAGTTTTTACAAGCACTTTGGCAACCAGGTGCTAATCTTAGTGTTTGTATTGAATTTGCTTTTGGAAATGTGGGTCCATGTAGAAGCTTAATATTAAGGACAAGCAGTGGGACTGTTCCATTGGAATGTAAACTGAAGGAGTGATGTAGTTTATTATGCGTTATGCTGTGGCAGGGTGTAGTGGTGGAGGTGCGACAGGCACATTAGCCAGACCCACTGGACCGGTACAGTATGTATCCCAGGCAAAGCGAGCCTGGTGAGAGCCTTAATCAGCTGACAAATTAGACCCCAAATAGCAAGTGTCAGGCCAATCAGTTCCCTCCTCATAGGTTTACTCAGTGTTGAGTTGCACTGAGAGGCCCCTTTGGATGTGAAAACCTGAAGCTGTATGGAAAGACTGGCAAGCGACTCGAGGAGCCAGGAGCCCCAGCTAATAGTGGAATCCACTTGTTGACCATGGCACAGGGAGCTCTTATTGTTTGAGGAAGGTGCTGAGCCGGTGAGCCGGTGCGGTGCTCGCTCCACTCCGCTCCGCTCCTCTCGGCTCCATGTGCCGCTGCCTGCCTGCCTGCCTGCCTCCAGTCTGGACGTGGCTCTCCTCGTCACCCTTATTGGAGATGCCATAAATCTCGGCGGAGCTGTTTATTGGCCGCCCTCAGCCCCCGCTCAGCCCCCGTGGCTTAATTGGAAGGGACTTGTTGATTTTACTGGAGTAATCCTCTTTTTGGAAAAGATGAACTCACCGCCGCGGCAGCAGCGGTGGCCAGGGCTCAGCTCACTGAGGTGCTCTTTTCACGGGCAGAGATAATTACGCTCAGTCTAAGCTACCTGCTGAGGCCGCCAGACACAGACATACAGCGCGCCAGCAACAGTGCCAGGGCCAGGGCCAGCCCAGGGCTGAGGGCACAGTGGGCACACAAAGAGGGTGGGGGCCTGGGGCCCAGGAGAGGGTGGGGGGGGACGCTGCACTGAATGGAGCAGTGTGAGCCTAGGGTTAGACAGGAGAAGAATGAGGAGGTGAATGAGGTGACTTTGGCCTGGGCGAGTTTCAAATTCATGCATGCCATTTGAGGTGTTTGGTATCCATATTACACAATATTTTAAGCAACCCAGAGGCAACAAAGACCTCTAAATGCTCAGTTTGCTTTTCACAGTGGAGTGCAGAAGAAGGTTTGTTTGGATGTAGTTATTGCTGAATGAGATGCCAGCCACAGGGTAATGAATGAATATTTGATGTGTCTGGGTGTCGGGCCCAGTGTGGTTTTTTTGTGGAGAAGAGAAATACAGTAGCCACCCGCTCAGATTCTTCCAGCGTCCAGTTGAGGCCAGCACAGCCTCAGGGAACAAGCCAGGGTTTCAGCATGAGGCGCCTGGACCAACTCTCTGCACCTCTGGAGAGAAGAGAGGAAACCTGTGTGTGTGTGTGTGTGTGTGTGTGTGTGTGTGTGTGTGTGCGTGTGTGTGTGTGTGTGTGTGTGTGCGTGCGGGTGTGTGTATGTGTAGGTGTTTGTGTGTACACATGTATGTGTGGGTGTTTGTTGGTGATTATATGTGTGTGTTTAGGAAAGTGGAAGAGAGAGAAGTGTGTAGAAACTAGGATGTGTGTGACTCAGTCTCAGTGTGAGTGAGTGCGTCTGTGTGTGTGGGTGTCTGAGTGCGTTTGTGGAAGCGTGGGGAGGCTAACCACTGGGGTTCTGGAAATTTACTGAGTCAAGAGAAGCTTCAGTGTGTGCTCTCTCCCCCAAGTGTGGGCATACGTATATGTGTGTCTAATGTGTGTGTGTGTGTGTGTGTGTGTGTGTGTGTGTGTGTGTGTGTGTGTGTGTGAGAGAGAGAGAGAGAGAGAGAGAGAGAGACTGTGGGAGACAGAGCCAGACTCTCCCTTCTTCCCATCCTCCTCCTCCTCCTCCTCCTTTCCACAGGTGGAGAGAAAAAATCCCGCTGGCGGGAAACGTGTCTAATTTAACCGTGATTGCTGTGGATTTGTAGTGGAGGCCAGCCAGCCTCTGAAGTGCTGCACCAGCCGCTAGTCGCTGTTTTACTTGCGTTTCAAGCGCTGTGTTTCTCAGATCAGTTGGTGAAGGAATTGTGCAAAGCTCTGCAGAGCTTTTCCATGTGGTAGGGCTGTGTGGTAATTTGAAGCCCGTCTTATGCTCTGTCTCATAAAAATCCCCATTAAATAAAGGCGTGGGTGTGCATTGTCTCGTGAAGCTGAGAGAGAAGGCGCTGGTATGCAGGGGTCAGCCGTGGAGAACTGCAGATGACTCCTGTATTTGTCTGCCAGCTTTGGGGCAGCTCCTTTGACACTGTGTTTGTGTGTGTGTGTGTGTGTGTGTGTGTGTGTGTGTGTGTGTGTGTGTGTGTGTGTGCAGGTATGGGATGACCAGCTGGAGCGTTCAGCCACCCACTGGGCAGAGCAGTGCATATGGGACCATGGGCCCCAGGATCTTATCATGTCCATTGGACAGAACCTGGCAGTGCACTGGGGCAGGTGAGTGATGTACTGTACTACACATCATGGCCATTCTTCAATATTTGCACATCTGATACCGTATTATGCTATACTGCATATCGTTCAAGTCACTTCCAAACTAATTCAGACAATTAATTATGTCCAAAAATTATGTCCAAAAATTAAGTCACATTAAAGGGGTACAACTTTGTTACCTGATTTGATATTATGATGGTTTGATTTTTATTGCATTATATATAATACAGACTACAGCCATAAGTCTATGACCTGCATTGTCATTATCATAATGCATTATCTGACCAACAGCATAGGATGATACTATTTAAGTCCTTGTTTCTCCAACACTGGACTGGATGATGGCCTCACAGCCTCAGGCTTGTGAATTCACCACCCTTGCTGTACTTCCTACGCTCTTTTTGATATACAGTCTTTTCCATCCCCCGCTGCCCCCATTCCTCCTTACACACACATTCCACCATCACTCAAGGCACTGATACTTATTGAACAGCACAGACTGTGTGTGTTTGGAGAGGGAACAGTGTTTACAGTACCATACCTATTATGCAACCACTCAGCGAGTGTATGTGTGAGTGTGTGTGTGTGTGTGTGTGTTGTGCAGTGATGTGAGAGAGGGGTCTGTCTTTTGTACGGTAGACTGTTCTAGGGCACACTGCTGCATTGTCTGCCAGCTACTGTGTTCCCCCCACACAGCAGGTGACTTCCCAAGAATCTATTCTCCTGTTCCCCAACTGGTCCTTAGCCTCCCTCTTTCGCTCTCTCTTTCTCTCTCTATCTCTCTCTCTCTCTCTCTCTCTCTCTCTCTCTCTCTCTCTCTCTCTCTCTCTCCCTCACTATCTGTCTTTCTTCCTTCCTCTCTCTCCCTCCATCTTTCCATCCAAGCAAATCAGTTGACACTCATCCAAGTTCTTCCCTCTCATCTCCTCTACCCATCTGTGTCCCTCAGCTCCATATAAAGGCATGTTTGCTGCACTGCCGCCTGGGCCATTTGTCAGGGGGAGCGTCGGCTTGTTTGGGTTTGCTTGTTTTACGCAGGACAGTACAGGAACTTCTCTGAAATGTGTATGTGTGCGTGTGTGTGTGTTTAAGGGGGGGGGGGGTGTTAGAATCGAAGAAGATGCACTAGAAGGTAATCAGTAATGTCAACACACACAGAAAGATGTCATGTTGGACTTCATCCCAGCATGATGCTGCTACCTCCGTGAACTTGCTCTCTGCACCACCGTTGCATCTCTGCACTGGATGCTCATCATTTCCCCTGTCTCCCCTGTCTGTTTCCAATCTAACCCTACAGGTACCGCTCGCCAGCCTACCACGTGCAGGCCTGGTACGATGAGGTGAAGGACTACACCTACCCCTACCCTCACGAGTGCAAACCCTGGTGCCCCGACCGCTGCTCTGGCCCCATGTGCACCCACTACACCCAGGTGAGTTACCATCATGGAGCTGACACTCACACTCATCCAGGCATGAGTTTCTAGACAGTGTTGTTGCTACACTCCATCACTATCTTGGTCGTTATAACTGTTTTTGCTAATGACACAACTACCAAGATTGTGACCGATGTCAACAACAACAATGTCAATGTCAACAGTGTTTGCAGGTGTAGTCATTTCAAGCAGTTTGAGGTTACAGTAAGTACATTGCTCTTAGACACTGGAGTAGCTGCCTTAGAAGCTCATTTAGGTGTTGAGTTTAGAGGCTCCATACACCAGCCCTACAGAGGCTAGAACGGAGAGCACAGATGCCAGGCAGCTGAGTAGGTCAACAGAGCAAGTGCTGATTTCTACAAACAATAAAGCCGTTTTAAAATCGGGTTCCACTTATGGCCTCTGAGTGTGAGGGCTGATGTGTTTATTTGCGTGTCTGTTTGGCAAACGCATTTTGCTTTCTCAGCTTGGTCTGAGTTTGATAATGTAGCACATGTGACCTGCATACGTGCCCATTCAGGTATGTGCAGAGCTGTGAAAAAACAACATGTGTGGTGCAGCAGCTCATGCAACTGTACCCAATTAAACAGAGGCAGAGCCCTTTTCACAAGCGCACAAACACATGAAACAAGTTCCAAAGGAAAGGTGGAACCTTTTTGGTCCGATCACGTCACCATTCTTCCATCTTTCTCTTTACTTGTTTTTTCCCCCCTCCTCCCTCTTTCTCAAGGAGAGAGAAGAGAGAGAGAGAGAGAGAAAGAGGGGGAACACTAGGATGGAGGAGTGTAGGGCTGGCCTCCTGTCCCCTCAGACTTTACTTTGTAGCAGGGATGGGTTTGTGAAAACACTCGCCCTCCCTTCCCTCCTCTTCTCTCCCGACTCCACTCCGACTCCCTCTCCGAAAAACCAGGTCACAAGCATCTGGAAGCCGTTCCCAGACTCGTGGATCACTTTCCTGTTTGACCTGGATTCCTTTGAAGGTTCCGGAACGCGGGGAACAACGCCAAGTATCCGTGCACCCGCTCCCCCTGATGTAGCCCCTCGGACGCACACAATAAGAGGGCGTCCTAAAGAATACGAGGGCGTTTCGGTATTCAGGGTCTCCCCAAGAGTAGTTAACACCTCTGTGAGCCTCAGAGAAGAGCCAGTGTTATATATATTCCTTTGGGCCCCATCGGTCCCTAGAAGTGACTGGAAGAGAGAGTGTGATGGCAGAGACCAGTGGCTTTGCTGAATCATTGTCTCTCAGTCATCACCCTCAGTGGCCTCTCCTTGGCTGGAGAGGGGGAAGTACATTCCTGAGGCAGGGAGGGAGGAAGAAGGGAGGAGGAGGAGGAGGAGGGGGGGAGAGTCTTTCAGACATGTCTGTGTGGCTGGATGCAAACCCACTGTGCGGTATGTATACGTTTATGCATGTGAGAGAGAGAGAGAAAGAGAGAGGGAAGGGAAGGGAAGGGAGGAAGAGAAAGAATGGACTGAGTAAGCATTTTCTCATTCATTTTTTGGAGTTTGGACTTGGCTGGCTTGCTGAAATGGCCTACCCCCGGTGAACCCTCTGAATTTCCATAAGCACTGAGAAGGGGGAACAGCTCAAAAACTGATAGAGGAGTATGAGAGCTATGGCTGCTTTATTCAATTGGCTAGCTAGCCCAGTGTTGGATCCTGAGACACATCACACTCACAGGAAACAAGCTGCTCTCTGGGTCATATTCTGAGGTCCATCTCCTTCCTGTGACAGCAGGGGCACTGTGGAGAGGGCCCTCTTGGCTCACCTTTGGGGGCCCCAGGGGGCCATCCATCCCCCCAGCACCACCACACCACATGTCCTGACACCACAGCATAAAATGAGAAAGAGGGTGCAAGAAAGAGGATGGAAAGAGAGAGAAAAAAAGAGAAAGAGAGGGAAAGAGAGAGGTAGAGAAGTAGAGATGAGGATAGACAGATGGATGAAATGATGGAAGGAGAGAACAAGAAAAGCACATTGATGGAGAGAGGAGAGAGCAATATGTGGGGACAGAGGAGGGTGTTTGGCTACTGTTTCCGCTTGTTTGAAAAAGCCTCCCCCCATTGGAACTGTTGAGAACCTCTGTCTGTTCATGCCAATCGCCAAAGACAAACACTCCCATTTCATCAGTCCCACTCCCACAGCACCCCCCCCCCCCACATCCGTAAACTGTGAACAGAAGTGTTCCAGCTCAACTGAATGAGGGTTGAAAATATATGAAAACACACTCATGATGAGCATGAGAATGACTTAATATATTAATATAGAAATAATAGAACTATACTTAATTGAAGTGTAAAGCATTAGCTATAATAAATGATGATAGTGTGATTACTTGTAATGTCAGTGCTAATGTATGCTTCTGTGTATATGTGTGTGTGTGTGTGTGTGTGTGTGTGTGTGTGTGTGTGTGTGTGTGTGTGTGTGTGTGTGTGTGTGTGTGTGTTTGCAGCTGGTCTGGGCAACTACAAGTCGAGTAGGGTGTGCCGTGCACGTGTGTCCCAGGATGAACGTGTGGGGGGAGATCTGGGAGAACGCCGTCTACCTCGTGTGCAACTACTCCCCCAAGTAAGTGCCCTTCCTCTCCCACACCGTGTGCACTGACCTTAGCCGACATCTCCAGCGTCTCTCTGCCCGTGCTAAAAGCATCTCCAATGGAAGTATTTATCTCACAGCTAGCCTTCCATGACACATTGAGAGCCTACCATTTTTCCAGCCGCAGGGAAAATAATCAAGGTGACGGAAAGAAAAACAAAAGGGCTACCCTGCCTCTTCTTTTCCAGATGGTTCTGATGATTTAATTGCCAGTGGGATGATGGAAGGGGCTGGAGGAGGTGAAGATGTTAGAGGGGGAGGGGGGTGGTGATAGTGGGAGAGAGAGAGAGAGAGAGAGAGAGAGAGAGAGAGAGAGAGAGAGAGAGAGAGAGAGAGAAAGAGAGAGAGAGAAAGAGAGAGAGAAGTTCTGCCAGTTGTTCATATCTCACCCTGCCTCTTGTGCTCTTGCTTTAGGGGCAACTGGATCGGAGAGGCTCCCTACCAACATGGCCGTCCTTGCTCCCACTGCCCTCCTAGCTATGGAGGAGGATGCAGGGACAACCTCTGCTATAAGGGTGAGTGTGGAGCAGTCAAGCAAAGGTGGTGCTAAATGCACAATGTGGTATGACTCTTTACTGTGGTAGGACTCTTTAATATGTTAATAGTAATCAAGTAATGTGATATTATAACCCATCATGGTTGTATGATCGTATAGTCATCATAAATAAGGAAAATGTTTGAAAAAACAATTGTGTCATTTATTGTAGTAAATCTATGAAAATCTATGAGATTTTTTGTCCAATTGTTTGTATAGTGTGGCTGACTCTGTTTCTCTCTGCGGTTCAGGAGACAGCCAGCGTCATGAGACAGAGGACATGAATGAGGTGGAGAGGCAACAGGTGCCCATGCAGCCTCGCGTCACCACCACCAGACCCAAGCCTAAACCCAGACCCACTCCTCCCAGGAGGCCCTCAGTCAAGCCCTCCTCCCCCAGACCAAGCACACAGTTCCTGGGTCAGTTTTAGGGAGGCATTCATAAATTATTCCTTATCTAGTATTAGAGTACAGTTTGGACATCTGTGTTGAGACTTACTAAAGGCTAAAGCTTTGTGCTGATCTGATTTGCAGCCCAGAATGTTAAATGTGAGACCAAGATGAGGGACAAATGCAGAGGAGCCACTTGCAACAGGTCAGTGTACTCATCCTATTCTAGTACATACTTATACTCATGTAAGTGATCATGCTCCCATACAGTACTTATTGTATTGAATTCCTTTGACAGGTATAAGTGTCCAGCTAACTGCTTGAACAAGAAGGGCAAAGTATGGGGTACGCTGTATTATGATGTGGTAAGTCTTCATCTTTGAGTTTCCATAGCAATAGCCCTTGTGTGTGTAACCCTTCAAAGGCGTGTTTTATTAAAAGGCTTTGGGCTTTTCCCCGCAGCAATCAAGCATTTGCCGTGCTGCAATGCATTATGGGGTAATCGACAACAATGGAGGTTTAGTTGACATCACCAGGAAGGACAGGCTACCATTCTTCGTCAAGTCAACAAAGAATGGCATTGAATCTTTCAGGTATGTTTTGGGTAACTGAGTACTGGAGACAATTATAGTGCTTCTGTAAACACACTGGAGTGACTACCAGTAAAGTGCCTTTAATGTCACATCTTATCCTTGCATGAATGAAACTCATAGTATTGGAAAAATCAATAAAAAACTTTAACTATAAGAAACTCATTGTATTTTTCATGTGTCTTTTTCAGCAAATACAAACCTTCCAATGCTTTTGTTGTGGCAAAAGTAGAGAGTAAGTATATTTACCTGATTCAACAGCATGGCTTCTTCCATTACTTTGTACAGAACAGTTTATTTTTCCACAAGTTCTCATCATTTTTTCCCTATTCGCCTTTTCAACAACAGGGCAATCAGTGGACTGCTATGCCACAGTAGCAGAAATATGTCCATACAAGAAACCTTACACCAACTGCCCCAGGTAGGCCTATTTACATATTTCAATCATCTACAATACAGTATCCAGAGCACACACCAGTGGAATGCTCATCTCTCATATCAGAAATCAGTCCAGACCACAGTTTTAGGCCAGTACTGAGGCTTTGCATGTATTTCTGAAATATTTCGTATTCACAGTAAGGAAAACCGAAACCAAACTGCGCCATACTTCTCATTGTCCAATGCCATATGTCAAAGTGTATAACTCAAACTAGAACCCACAAATAGACGTCAGGAATGCGGCTGCGTCTCCGCCAAGCTCATAAACATATTGATGCTCATTCTGTCCTGATTCACCAATCCTAATGTCCTCTGTGTCCTTCCTGTCCTCCCTCCGTGTCCTGTCTATGTTCCTGACAGGGTGTACTGTCCCGCGCGCTGCAGGAACCAGCCGTCCTATTGGGCCCCTGTGGTTGGAAACAGCATCTACGCTGATGTGAGTATACACTGGGCTCCTCTTCTATGACTTTCAGATGGCTTTCAGCTCTGACCTGATTTATGGGCGACGGGTTGTGGGGAGTGTGTGTGTGTGTGTGTGTGTGTGTGTGTGGGTGATTGGGAAGCGCCAACGAACACTTAAGAAACTATGCCATGACTTTTTTTTGTGGCAACGGCAAGAGTGCCTCAGAGCAGTGGCACAGAAACTCATATGGATGGAACAGGCACGAGCATTGAGGCGGCGGGGCGGGGAGGGGCGGGGAGGCAGGGAGGCGGGGGTGTGAGGCGGCGATGCAGAGTGGGGCAGTGGAGCGGAGCGGAGTGGAGCAGCACAGCATGGTGGTGGTGGCCAGTAATGTGTCTGACAGAAGTGGCTGACCGCATCCAGCTGCTGATCTGGCGAGCTCGGCGCGCCTCGGCTCACTGACTCACTGCTGGCACGGTGGAAACGCCATGACTAAGCGCCAGCACAGGCACTGAGATTGAGATTGGACCAGGCCTGGGCCCGAATCCCAATCCCCGATCCCCTCTGTGCCGTGAGGGAAGCTTCCACTCACCACCGGCTCTTTGTAATTTATCATCTCATTCCATACTTAAGACCTCCTCTGCCTCAGGGACAACCAGACACTGCATCATCGTAATTTACATTAGCCCCTTACGTAAGACATCCTCAATCACTGGTATGGTTTCAAATTCAAACCAGCTCAAGCATGGCAGCCCAGAGGATCAGCACCAGTAGATCAGTTTGTGTTAGCATTAGCAGAGGATTCCTCCCCTGCTGCATGAAGAGTCTGTTTCAAGAGCCTGCTGCTAAGACCCACAGCCTGGGCTGTGCTGTGACAGGCTCTCTCCACTAATGGAACAACTGTCTTCAGACGTCTGGCCTTGAACAGGGAAAGGAAGGATGGTTTGGATTTCAACCAGGCTCAGCTCTCCAGAGCTTATGGGTGGAATGGCGGTCCTGTCTGAGAGCGTCATCACCAGGAATGGGCTCTTTAAAAACATGAGGTGTCATCCAAAGTTTGTTTCTCATCAGTGCAAATTTCAATGCCATTTACAAGATGTATGTCCACTACATGAAGTCTCTGCCAGCCATAGGCATAAGCATAGGAAGGATATATTAGTAATTCTTGCTTAAATATTTAAACATCAAAGACCAGTTGTCCATCTTCTCTGGACTTAGCTGCCCCGTGTGACTGGGAGCGGTCGTCTGAACTCATTGCCCTCACTTGAACCTCCTGCCTTTTGGCTTATTCCAGCAGCATTCCACTGCAAAAGCTGCGCTGC
This sequence comes from Sardinella longiceps, assembly GCA_027497455.2. NCBI lineage: Eukaryota > Metazoa > Chordata > Actinopteri > Clupeiformes > Clupeidae > Sardinella > Sardinella longiceps. The sequence goes on from JAODXP020000011.1 coordinate 6,081,682, forward strand.
AGTCCAACTGGCCACACATCAGAGCGCTCCCGAGGGACCTCTAACAATCCCCCAACTCTCCCACTGTTTCAGGGACCTGAAGCCAGCATTCATAGACCTACTGCACCACTACAAAGATGGATGGGCCAAAAAAAAAAAAAAACAAAAAAAAAAAACCTTGAGTTTGTGAAAATAAGAGAGGGGCATTGTAATAATGCAGACTCACAGGTGGCTGCTGGGAGGAAATGCCAGACAGGGACTTGGAGGTTGGGTTGAAGGTGGTGTGTGTGTGTGTGTGTGTGTGTGTGTGTGTGTGTGTGTGTGTGTGTGTGTGTGTGTGTGTGTGTGTGTGTTTGTGTGTGAAGCAGAGGAAGTTGGCAAGAAAGGTCCTGGTCCTAGGACGGGAACGTGACCCAGCACGTGCCTCTCGTGGCAGCAATCGAGGTAGCTGAATGAGCCGTGATAAGACCCTACAGCCGTTTGCCAGGCCCAGGCAAGCGGCGCCGTCAGACTGAGGCAGCTCTGACTCAAAGCTCAGGCGTCTGGCACACTCCAGGACTGTGGCGGCTCAGCGGACGTCCTCGGGAGCGGTCGGTCCGGCCGCACGAGACACACTTTACTCCCTTATAGCAGTGATGTCAGTGGTCTGGGTTCCCCACTGCTGAAGTCATGTGTTTGAAACCCAAGGCCAGTGCCCTTATATGCCAGGATTGCTGTCAGAGGGTTGGGAGAGTGTTCATTCACTGAACAGGGAGAGGAGGATGCCATTTTGTCATGTTCTTGTAAGACACGCAGAACATCAAGTCACCAGGCCCAAGGTCACATGTTGACACATACTGAGGAAATCCAACCAAGCACAGACTAACTGTTCTTAGGAAGTTGACTGAAGCCACCCATATTTTGAATACTTTACAATAAAATAAAAACAGTTTGCCTTTTTTCAATATACAAATATGGTGTTCTTAGAGTGCTTAAGTGTTCTCTTTAGCTTCTATGATTTTAGCTCTAAGTGCCTGCAATGAACTGGTGGAATGCACTGACGTAATGCTGTCTGTCAGAACCAGAGGGAAACTATTAGGAGATTGGACATTACTAACCAAGGCCTTGCTTCTTTCTCCACAGAACTCCAGTATCTGTAGAGCTGCCATCCATGCCGGTGTGATCAAGGATGAGGGGGGTTACGTGGACATCCTGGCACTGGAGAGGAAGAAGAGCTATGTGGGAACGCTGAAGAACAGCATCCAGTCAGACAGGTACCAGTACTGTGCTATATATACCCCCCCCCCTCTTTTCCCCTGCCCATACCCCTGTCTCCATCATCTCTAATCCATGGTCAGATGCCCAGGCACTTAGGGACTCACAAGGGCCAGAACTCAGGCCTTGGCACGCAGGGGTGCAAGAGTAATGGTGTGGTTTCCGCGTGTGGACGGACCACACATGGGCACTTTGCTTACTTTAGCCCAGTTCTCAGTAGTGTATGTGTGTGTGCGGTGTGTGTGTGTGTGTGTGTGTGTGTGTGTGTGTGTGTGTGTGTGTGTGTGTGTGCATGCACACTTGCGAAGTTGCTGCATGGACAGAATCCCACATCAAGAAGCTAGTGAGAGAGAAATCCAACTGTCAAATCAGACAGCCAAAGCTCAACCCTGATTGATCTAAACCTCTATTAGTAGCTTTGTGTCTCATAGGTAACAAGATATCTCTAACAAAGCAAAAAAAAAAAAAAAAAAAAAAAAAAATCCATAACAATGATCGGTATTGAAACTGATCCTTAGCCTTGACAAGAAGATACCCGCTTGAGTTGATACAACCTTCATGCATGGGAGGCTGATGTGGTCAGGCACTTATTAACAAGGAAATAATCGCACCCTATCCAGTAACTTGTGGATGGAAAAGCTGTCGGGGGGCTCAGTGGTTCCCCCTTGTAGCAGATAATTGCGGGTGCTTTGGTGCCAGTTGAGGCCACTGTTACCCTGACATTAGCCGAGATGGCAAAGCTTCAAGGCCCCACTACTAATGAATTAATAACAAAGCCATCAGGCCAAGCACAATAGTCAATAGTCAGTGACCACCAGAGAGGTCAGCCCCGGTAAGTAGGGCCATAACAGAGGTAACAATGAGCCAGTGTTTGACTCATGCTTTCCAGATACGTCCAAGGCTATTTCACGACATAATATGAGTCTCCTGTGCAATATTAGAATAGCTTCGTATTCAGCACAGCCACAACCACCGTCCAAAAAGGCAACAGGCAAAGTATGTCAAATATTATACAGCAAACCAGGATGGTTTAAACAGGTCTATTAAAACTCCCTATTTGGTTGAGGTTTGGTACTTATGCCTTAGATTTTTGTATGCTGTCATTCCACCATGCGTTTCTGTTTCTTTTCGATTTCTTCCCTGTGGAATGTCTTTAAAATGTACTTTCTCCCCTTTTCTGTTTTTCAGCAAGAGCAGTCATGATGGTGCCTCGTTCCGTGTCTTCTCTGTGCGTGAGTGAAGGAGAACCAGAGAACCTATCCATCCCCCAAACAGTGTTTGGACTTTCTGAGGCCTTTGGACATGAAGTGACCTCATGCTATGTGCCTCCATAGCCGGTGTCACTATCTGGCCTCTGTCCACTTGGGGAGGAATGGGACCCTTGTACAGGAAAAATGGATTCCACTCCTAGTCAAACAAGTGCACTTTTTTAACATTCAAGATAAGAGATCCACCTCTCACGGCAGCGACCAAACAAGGAAGGTTCCTCTGTCTCCCTTACTCGTTTAGACTGCAGATGTTTATATTCCAGAAAAGTTTAGTTTTACACACAGTTGATACAGATTCTGTGTTTGTAATTACATTTTAACAGCAGTGCTGGTTTTATGTGTCATGAAATAGATCAATCTTAAGTCAAATAAGTATTTTTTTTTTGTTTTCCCAAATTATTTTCAGTCCTTTTTTTATAAGATTATGTGTTCATTTTATAAATTGAACTGTAAATTGTTGATGATCACCATACACGGGAATGTATATTGATCACTCTGTATTTAATCACTTTGTACATACTTTATGATTATTTTTATTCTAAAGTAATGCCTGTACTTCCTTAACATTTCAGCTTTGTCCCCCCTTTCCGTTTCACATGCTTTATTTGCGTTGAGATCTTAACAGTCCTTTCCATTCTGGTTTAGCTATGTGTGTGCATGCGAGTGTATATGTGTGTGTGTGTGTGTGTGTGTGTGTGTTTATGAGAGAGAGAGAGAGAGAGAGAGAAAGAGAGAGAGAGAGAGGGGTCTGTGTTTGGCTGGGTGGAGGAGCCCTGCCGTGGACAGACGGATGCGTTGAGTAGGTAGAGGGGAAGGCGAGAAGAGAAGGGGGATGGAGAGGCACGCCTCCAAGGAAAAGAAACCCTTCCTGAACAACCCTTCCATCCCTTCCAGAATCAATAGTGTGCAGACATCTTGGTAAAGGTGCAAAAACATTGTAACAGTGTTCCTTCCCCCTTTGGGGCTCCAAGTGCGTGCGCAGGCAAAGAGAGGCCAGTGTGGTGCCGCTGCTTTCACAGAACACTTCTAATCAAAGGTTATTGTTCCAAAATACATTTACCAAAGATCACAGCCAAGCGTGTAACATTCTGCCTTGCACACTCGGTGAAATACAGTCTGATAGTAATTACTGCAAATGTTTATTTCTCCCACCTGAGCTCTTGAAATGTACTACCGGTTCTTTTCTCAGTAATGAGTATATGTCAAATCTAGAGTTAGTTTCTCCCCAGAGTAATTTAAGTGAAACTTACATTACAGTCCAAGCTCTAGGAAAATGATTTGTAATGATTTGTAAACTTCCCAGGCATAGCAAAGTAATAAGATGATAATAGTTATATGGGAGGTTAGGAAAATGGTGTTTGAGCAGCTCAGCCTGCTGACTCAAACCTTTCATAGTCCACATGCTGTCTTTTAGGCCACATTTCAGACATTGGCTAAAATATACAAACATGTCAGTATGAAGTCCACGTGCCTCCCTGCCACCTGACGATTCTCTGCCTGTGGGCTGGTGTTGTCAGTTTAACTTTCCACACTGCTTGCTGTCTGTTTCTCCTTTTGTATCGGCTACCTCAGTCCTGTCGCAGCGTTTTTCATTTCAAATTGAAATTTAGTTTTGGGGGAAAATCTTGTTTTTGTTGTACAGCTATGAAAATTGTTCACTGTAAATACTTTGTGTTTTATAAAAATTGTCTTGTCTGATGTAAAGCTATCTTTCTATGATTTGTAATGGGATATCTATGTCTGGCTTTATACAGACAATGGAGGGTTTTGTATTTTTTGCACAATTTGGAAAAAAAATAAAAGTTGTGATAAATTATGTTTACGCGTTAAAGTGAGGTTTTGTCATCATCTTGTCTCGGTGCCGGAGCAAACCGTCTGTCAGGAAGTTGAATCTGAATCCATCTGGCTTGGTCCGCAGTCCAATCTTATCAGGTTTATCCTGTGTAATTTAGGTCAGAGGATCCCTCTGGCCTACCCTGCCTGCAACGGTCATGTGACACTCTGGTCAACCTGAGGTGGAGACGTGCGTGGCCTCGGACCACCCAGGCAAAGGAGGATTATCCTTGGACACGTCAAACAGACCACAAGCTCACGCATTCATTTTTCTCTGGAACTAGAACTTCTGGGCAGAATCAGGACAGCTTTCATGGGTTCAATAAAGACAGGAGTTTATTGTGAGGTCAGGAGTTCTGCTCTCTGTTCTACGAGCTCACCAGAATCAGAGAAGCACATCCAGGTTGAAGCTCTGAGATGTGTCACATTTATAGATGTGTGTTATGAGAACTGTGGCATATGAACACGAGGCTTGTCAATTAACATGGAGAAAAACCAAGACAAACTCATAAAGGAGTATTACCTTTACCTAATGTCAAACAGATGCAAGGCTCTTGCGAGAATGTTCAGTCTGTTTTTATGTTTTAAAAAGATCACATTTTGTTTAATTTGAACATAAATGAAAAGGGCATGTTACAAATGAAAACACGATTGAATTGCAGTCTTGAAATACTGTGTGCAATGACATGAAAACAGCATGAAACTATGTCTATTAATCTCTATAATGACCTTTATCCATTTCAGTCAGTGCTTTAGGAATTTTGATATAGATAAGGAAAAGATATAAGTCTTTGTTTAGTAAACCTGTGATGCCCTCTTGAGATGATTGAGATGATGACACCATTACACAGAGACAATGGCACAGCATTTTCTGTGAACACAGAATTGCATAGGCCTACTGTATTAAAAAATTAGCCCATTGTGCTTCCAAAGTCATGTTTTTCTCTCAAAGCGTTTACAACAGCAGTAAACGACTAGTGTCAATGGACCAATAAGAAGTTTCAATGTTGGGGAGCAGAATTTTGATAAGTTTGTGCAGGCCGGAGAAGACCGTCGAAGTTGTAGCTATTGGGTGCATCAAGCTTGGTGCTAGCTAACTATCTGTAATTTACTAAGTTCTCACTCAATACCTTGTTTTAAATTTTGGAACTGTCATTATTACTATCAACAAAGTGTGGTGTTGCTTTCTATCAACTAACAACCCCCCTAAAAAACAAACAAAAAAACAAAGTGAGTGCTTGGCCTCATGCTGGTGGCTTCAGTGGCCAGACAGTCTTCTGACTTTTCAACCAGCTGTGGGATAATCTTGTAGTGCAAGCCTGCAGCTCACAGGATGTCTGTATATTCTCAAGTGAACTTTTAAGCTCAGCCATTGTGGATACAAGCTGTCACTAATAGCGTACAGATTTGCATATACCCAGAGGACCTTGATGACCTGTGTCTAACAACAGACCCTCAACCGGTGTTTATGCTGATACCACAATGGAGCCAGACCACAGTGTAGAATTTATCGACCAGCTGGGGCTTGTTACATCTGTGTTAAGCGGCACGGTTTCTTCCCCTGCTTCAGGTACAGTATCTGATGCCCCTTTGAAGTCTTTGCTGACCTAAAAAGAGAACAGGGCCTGGTTTTAATTGACATTAACAGAGCCTCTACAAGAAGATTACCATGTGTCACTGCTACAGACTCTCGTGCAAGTCTACAGTCTAGGGCGAGACTCGTGAATATCACTGATGATTGAACACAGTGATTAACATGAGGTTGTGTGTAAAATTATGAAAATCAGAGGAGCAATCATTCAGCAACCTGAGAAGGATGGCCGTAGGGCTAGTGTGTGTGTGTGAGTCAGACCAGTTAACACTCCTTCTGCAACCTCAGCACAATCTGAGAAGAAATGAATATACTCAAGCAAGGATTTCATCAGTACACTTCCTTATTATTCTTCCTTCTCTTGCTGAGAGCCTCAGGGCAATGCCAAGGCACAGCAACAAACCCCTGCCTCTCACAATACACACAGACACACACACACACACACACATCTGCCTCACCTTGTCCTTTCCACTAATTTTCCGCTCCTTTGCTGGAATCTTGCACCCTCTCGTGTTCCTTAATGATTTGCTTTTGGACCTGGAAGTCATTTCCAGTCGCGAGGCATCCTGGACTGTAATTACATGAGTGAAGTCATTCGCAGATCCCAGGGATGGAGCGGAGATGTGGTGGTGGTGGTGGTGGCGGTGGTGAGAGGTGGGGGTTGTGCGGAAACACCGCTGGCCTTCAAGGACACGTTGGCTGTTATCAGCCTCCTGTTTACCGACGGAGCTTAATGAGGCTTCACCACTGTGGCCTCCACTTGCCCACAGCACAGCAAAGCCCGGCAAAGTACAGCACACAGCGCAGAGACAGAGCTCTCTACTGTCAGCATCAACCGTGTTGCTCCTCTATGGCTCTAGCAGACCCTGTCTTTTGATAGGTGCTCACTGCTCACCTTTGGGCCCCATCCACAGGTACAGGCCACGTTCTTGTCTCCTCTGTCGACTCATTGAAATGAAGTGGACCGGAGCAAAACGGTTGCAGTGCATGCCTTGGCGCCACTGGAGTCCCACTGCGGCCAGGTCCTCTCCAGGACTTTGTCTGGGTCTGCAGTCCCGCTGCAGAGAGAGGAAGCCCAGTAATCTGTCCTCACTGTGCACCCGGTGATGATGGACTTGACTGCCAACTTCCCTTTTAGTGTGTGTCAGTGAGTGCCCACTGAGTGTCAGAGTGCCATGTTGATCGGGCAGTAAGCTTCATTAACATCAAAGTCTTTCGAGTAACAGAAAAGAAGAGAGAGGAAAAACTGTGCAATACATAACACGGGAACAAGAATACAATAAAATACAATATTTTTCTGAAAGGACAAGAAAATGAAACATTGCAACAATATTAAATACTTCTAGGAAATCTTGCACTTATCTTGGAACTGCTGACCCAAGTGAAGAATGCACAATAATTAAAATCTGTGCATAAGTCACAATATGACAAATAAGACAAGTTGATTAATTTCAGGGTTTAAACTTCAGACTTTAAGTTATGATGCATCAGTGTATAAAGCAGTGTTTCATGGAGCCAATTTAGGGCATGGTGTTAATATCCCAAGGGCTACTGCCACAGAAACAGCATCTCCATCAAGAAGTGGGTTACAAGGTCTGCTATAAAGAATAATTACAGCAGAATACTGTAAGTGTCCAGTGATCAGTAGGACAAATATCAGTCTTCGGTCCTGGACCGAATTCAACAGGGCAGATTTCCGCTCCGACAGATTTAAATTGTGGATGTGTTTTTCCAGTGTGGGATTTATGACACAGTCTGTGGACACGAGGAGGAGACGGGGGGCCCCTCTTGAGAACTCTGTGTGGGAGACTGGGGAATCTGGAGGTGGGGGAAAATCCATTTTTAAATCTCTGACACTACTCTTAGGCCCTGTTGACTGTAGACTTTCCACCTGTGCAGCTTACTGTGTCCAGGAGGAGACAACCAACTCGACAAATCAAGAGTTGTGTAATGATGTATGGCGCTAACCGCAGACTTAGCATTAGATCGGAATAGAGGTTGTCAGCTGTGAGTGGGAGAAACTGGATAAGGACCAGGAAGAGAGGGAGAGAGAGAGCGAGGGAGTGTAGCTGGAAGGGTGCATTGCATATCACCTGGCAAATGAGGTTGTGCATGGGAGTACTCATTCCGTTCCTATGCAGCATCAGTCTCCTCTGGTTAATATCAAAGAGTTTGATGTTGATGCCTGAAGACTTTGAGAATGGTCATCAAACTTAGTACGCAAGCATATTACTGATATAACTTGTTAGCTCCTTAGCACACTGATTTTGAGTTGATTTCAGTATTTTTCAGGATCAGATCAGATGCTGCTGAGAGAATGATACTGGAAGCCATGTTTTTTGTTCAGCATTACTCTTCACTGTCGGCTTGTTTGCCCTCATTTTTGACTCATGCTGATATAAGTCTCTTTCCCTCAGCAGTGCCTGCAGTGGGGAGACCCTGCTAGCACTGCAGGGTCAGAGGTCACGGGCCTCGGAGGCCCCCTAAATAAACCCAGCAGAGGAAATGGAGGGCACCTCCAGTCGAGCCCTTGGTGTCGGGCGGTGAATGTAAATCACCAAAGGGTCTGCAAAGACCATCAGTGGCAGGCACTACCCAAACACATTGTGCTTCTCGGTCTCCTGATACTGTGTGTCAATCGGCACTGTACTAATGGAGTGGTGGTGGATGCACACGTCCCACTAGTGGTCAAAGGCACACACACACACACACACATATGCACACACACACACACACACACACACACACACACACACACACACACACACACACACACACACACACACACACACACACACACACACACACACACACACACGTACACACACACACACACACACATAAAAATATAAACATGTTCATGTTCAGGTCCATATAGACACTCACCCGTGCAAATACAATCTCTGTCTCTTTTACACACACACACACACACACACACACACACACACACACACACACACACACACACACACACACACACACACACACACACACACATGATGTAGAGAGGCTAAGGGGAAAAAAGAGCTAAATCTTTTTTGTTTGTGTAAATTGTTCCTAATAACAGTCTTGTATGTGATTTAATGTTATAGAATTCATGGTTTTATGAAGTCAGCAGAATAAAGAACTCCCTAAAAACCACAAAGAAAGAGAAAAAAAAGATCAAATCTCTTTGTGGCTTGTAAGTAAAGGAATCTATGCTCTGTATTCCCAGAAGAATGCTCAATTGTTTTTTGGCTTCTGCTGACATCTCATGTATTAACATTCTTTATTCTATTTTTTTTACAAGTACAGTCCAAGCTGATGAAACCAAATTCAAAGTCAGTGAAGAGAAACTCCAGATGCCCTTCAAAGGACCACTGACAGCCGAACAGAAGGCCACTGTGGCGGATGAATCCAACTGGAGCCCAAGCACAAATAGAGCCTTAGCAGCACAAGGATGTGTGAGTTAGCGATGACTAAATGATAAGGACTGCGCTCTGTGTCAGGACTTAGCACTTTAATGGCAAACCACTGGCCTGGTTCTTTTTTTTTCCTTTCTTCTTTTCTTTTTTTTTCTAGGCCTCTGTGACGCACTTCCATGCTGGGAAGTAGGAAGTAAGCAGTTCAAACAAGAGAGCCAGGCCCAGGCACAGGACCAGGCAGGGCATGTATGGCTTGAGCCATGAGGTCAGAGAGAAATTCCTTCAGATGCCAGCAGCAGAGTCTGTTTAATTTGGACTTGATGGCACTTGAAAGGCATACAACATAAATCCATGAGTTGTTTTTGTTTGTTTTGTTTTGGCAAAGTGGCACCAGGTAGGAGGGGAAACAGATCTTACTTTTAGAAAAAAACTCACAGGGGCACAAGATTGAAAGGAATAATGACCACAAGAATGGTAAACATCATTTGAAAGGTCAAAATATAATTTTTCATGGAAAGGGTTAACTCCCTCTCGGAAAAAAGGGGTTAAGTAAGTCGGTTGTGTAATTTTGACTATGATGATTTGATGGTTTGAAGGAGATGCCTGATGAATGGTTGCACGTTTATTGGTGCCACATGGCTATGCTTCTCTTTTAGGCCTAAAGGTCTCCTTGAGGTCATGGAATGTCACTGAAGAAAATCCACGAAATCTCCCTCCCTGGCTTTGCTCAAGGGGCTCCGAACAGATGGCATGTTTAAAAAATGAAGACGGGGCAGAATCAACATACAGTCTGCTTATGCAATTGCTTCCAGTCGCATTAACACTAGTCAAATCTAAACAAACTCAATGTGCATGCTGAGGGCTCCTTTTGCTCAGGACAATAACAAAGCAGAGATTCTACCGACTGATTAGGAATATTTAAGTATGGCCATGTCCTTGGTTCACTTTTATATTGCTGCTGTATTAATGTTACTTCTCCAAATAGTTTGAGACTCATACTGTAGAGTTTTTAAGTTTGGGGCGATGGTAGAGGGATGTCTGGTTTGACTAAGTGGATAGAACATTTGTTTTGATTAATAACAACAGTAAAACAGTATTATGGGGTGTTTAAACAACATCTGTCTAGTGACTCAGGTACTCAGGGTGGCCAACCGTCCAGCCAGCGTCGACACCTTGACCAGTGTGAGCAGCAGTGTGTGGACGGCACCCAACTCCTTTCACTAAGCTGCAGTCCTATCCCCGAGTTATACTACACTGCAGCAAGGCCTAGACTGGGCCTGCCAGATTGCTGTTGACTCAAGCTTCTGTCTGTCCACACAGACCCCCAGCTCATCTGAGCATTCAAATGTAGTGATGACGACAAATGCGATCAACCCAAGGAATGTCCATTTTGAGTTCTCTTGTGGGGAAGAGGTGTCAGCAGCAGCAGGGTTGGCAGGTAGCCATTTTGGAGACAAAGAGGCCCCTACGTGGCCTCATGTGCTGTTTTAGAGGCCCCCTTTATGTACAGATGAGGGCGTTGAGGGAGTGAGAGCTCTGGCAACTGGGACCTAGTGCTTTCTGAACGATGGCCTGATGTTTGTGTAACAGAGTAACTTCGCTTTAAAACACGAGGGTGAATGATTGAGCCGATGGCTCTCCTGATTGGAATGACACGTGTTGGAAACGGGGACCCCCTGCAGGTTCCCAGGCTTGTTACTAAGCAAGGCTTCACTCTAGCATTTGGCCATGTATCAGGACACAATGACTGTACTAGGCAGTTACACTGAGTCAACAAAACATTAATGCAGCCTAGAGTAATAAATTAACATGCGTTTGTTTTCCAGGCATCCCTCTCACATTATGTGCAGCTTATCCAGTTTTAAGCCTCTAAACCAGTTGTCAGCCATGTAGAAAGGTCCTGATGTTGGTGGAAAATACTATAAAGTGATATTTTCCTTTGTCCTTGCGTAACCAGACCTTATTTTTAGCAATTTACTAAATGGCACTGGGCCCCCTGAGGATAAGTATATTGGAATGAGCACCAGGATACTCAGTGTACTACAATATCAGCAGGATGATCGCCGTGACACTAGTTTTAAATTCTATCTTATCTCTCCCACATCTTACTCTCTTTCTGATGGGTCAAATCCAGGGACTCTAGACAATAGGCTTTCACAGAGAGAGGCCACATCTCAAGCTGTTGGCTCTACTGTAAATACCCCCACCCACACACACACACACACACACACACACACACACACACACACACACACACACACACACACACACACACACACACACACACACACACCTCTAGCACAGCCCTTAAATCCAGGAGCACTCTCAGGAAAAAAAGTATCTTGCAGATGTGCAGCCTCCTCTGCTCTCTTGGGGGGAAGAAGGGGGATTAAAGTAACTCGGAGGCTACTTACGCAACACACAACACAACTGAGTAGCCTCATGTCCATTATAACGAGTGAGATACTCCCCTAAGAGCTATGTTTCCACTCTGACAACAATTTTAAGACTGTCTTAAGACTGAAGCGGCACTGGCTGCCTTGTGGAACGAACTGTAGGATAAAGTTCACTTAAGGTTCAGGATAACAAAGTCTGATCAAAACAACATTAATTTACACACCGCTGTCTCTCTGACCACTCTCTTGCGTCTTGCCTTTTTAGTTCACTGATTCCCTCAGTTTGCAGAGCTGGACTCTGTTTACAGTGTCTTATTGAACCCACAGGAACAAAGTTAAAGTTTGCTGCACAGACCACCATCAGAGGCTTTTAACCAGCAGACCATAAAATGTAACATGTGAGTATAAATTTCTCCATTAAACCACAAAAATGTCAACAATGTCTTAATGCTGCCCCCCCCCCTCTCTCTCTCACCTCACTTTGGGTCCATTCTAGAAAGAAAAGTATTTATTTATTTATTTTATACATTCACAAGGAAAAAAAGAGTTCAAAATATGATATACGGCTTCTCAAAATAGTACAAATAAATTTGATTACATTTTGTTTTATCCGAATAATGCACTGAGGGAGCATTCTAAAAATGGGAAAATGCAATAGTTGATTGGTGTTCAGTTCTTCCAATTCTGATTAGATTCAACATGTGCATGTTGACTGCAGAAATGATTTTTATTGTATCTTTGGCACCATGCTCTCAGCGTTGCCTAAGGCTGACTTTGTACTCCTCACAATTGAGAGCACTTACTGCTTGAAATGTATCCATAATAAACAGCTACCTTGTAGCGTTTTCAGGAAGATCTTGAATGATACCCTGCAAATCATTTGAGTTCATGTCATCACTTCAATTTTTGACATATTTGATATGTAGTTCTATGTTTCCAAATGGAACTCTATGTTCTCTGTTGGGAGATTACAGATTTACTTTCTCTGTTCGTTTGCCCTGTAGTTTCCTTCTGTTATTACACATTTAATCCAAGACTCAGTGTCACGATATTGGCAGATCAGTGCTTCAAGGATAAAACATTACGAGTTGTTTTGAATTGAATTTGTGGGGTGGGGCATGTTCAGTGTGGTAAAGCTGACAGGTTGATGTGACATGCTGAGGTTCTTGTGCGCAACACGTCATTAATAGGGGATCTCATGGGAAGGACCGCTTATCAGCATTTGCGTTCATGGTCTGATTACCATCAAAAGGAAAACCCCGGCAATCCCATTCCCATATTACTCACAGCGCCATTGTGACATCATCCTAGCAGGGCAGTGTTGGCACTTGGTGCTCCCGCCAACACAAATGTCACTTGGGTCTGAGCAGGCGGTATTTTTGTTGGGCCTATGATGGATGGGCCATTCTCAGGCTTTGAGCTCTCTTCTGGTTGGTGCACAGAGCCCTCCTGCCTCTGCACTGATCTCTGGGAAAGGTTCAGTTCCCAGACTGAGAGGGTCAGTCATGGAGAGCGAGGGAGCGGAGGAGAAACAGAGAGAGAAGGAGAGAAAGAGGGAGAGTTAGAGTCACGCTTCGCAGGCCTGGGTAGAGGCCCTGTCTCTTGGGTGTAAAGGGCAATTCTGTCAGAAAAAAGCTGTAAGATCACTCTTCCACCTGCACCCTATGGAGAGTTCCCACTCTCTCCTCTTGCCTATTTCAGAATGACCTTATGAAGAGAATGCAATAAAAAGCCACAGATGCTGAGATTTTCAGTTTGACATTCTGATGTCAACAAACATTTGAACAACATTTCAAAATAACGCAAGCAATTATATGAGCTCACAAGAAGCGCACAATAAGCTCTATTGAAACATTGGGTAGTTGTAATGATAATAGTGACAAAGTTGTATTTATGTTTGATCTGTTTAAAAGTCTTTGTGTCCTTTCTTTTTGTTTGTTTCTCCTCCCAGCCAAGTGGTTTGAGGTACGTTCTATTTGTTCAGTGGAATATAGGCTAGTTAGACAATTTGGTAAACTAACTGGTGGAGTCTTGGCCGATGAACATAATTCTAGTGTCTCTTAGAACCATAAATTATATTCGGTTGGTGGTTTGCCTTTGACGTCTGCGCCTACTCATTGCCCAGGGTGGATTTTCTGAGTTTGAAGAGTTGTAGTGGCTTGCCAGTATTGAGGCATTTTTTTCTCTCTCCTTGAATAAAGGAGGAAAAAAAAAGAAAACAGAGGTCTGACACAAGCAGTGAGCCACCACAGCAGGTCTCCTGACATACGTCACCAGAGGAGGACTAATGTCTTTTGCCAAGATTATGTTCCTGGAAATGTGGATAAGGAAATAAAAAATGGCGTCAGAACTAGAGAGAGCAACAAAGGAGATGGAGAAATGGGTACTCTCTCTAGGTCATATTATTTGTCTAACTGTTATAAGGTTGTGTGCATAGTCTATGCTATGAGATCCAGATGGTTTTCATGCAAAAGTTGATTAACCCCGTACTATTATATCTCACTGTGAAAGATATGATATCTCATCTCCAGACTACTAAAAGGTTATAACTTTGAGCGTCTGCTCTTTTCCTGTCAACAAGGCCTAAATTTCTGTATTTTGCCTTAGAAGAAACAGATGATCCTTTTCCAAGAAAACTGACTGCCCAAGTTCTTGTTTACATTTTTGTTCTAGTTCAAGTAAAAACAAAGAAACAAATTGAACATTTCCTGAATTTTCTATGCCTTTCAAATATGCAAAAAAGAAATTTGTTACATAATACATTTTTTCTTGAAGTACAGCATTTCTTCATGTGAACAAAACAAAACAAAACATTGCAGAACATACCACAGCAGATGATGATATACTGTTCCAAAGACATTGCCTCTTTGAAGCCATACACTTAAGAATAAATTATGTGAAATTAAAGTAAGTGCTGAAGCAAACAGCAACTTCTGTAGGCTATTTATCAGGAAATTTAAGGAGTTGAGCCACCAATGGACCTAGTGTTGCACTAATTGCTATGACTTGTATGGAGCCTGAAGGAAGGCCAAATAGATTTCTTCCTAATTCGAGAAAATGGGTACTCTTTTTAGAAGTAGGCTACAACATCACCATTTCAAAAACAGGCATGTAGACACATCTAGGCTATGGTGGTGAGCTAGCCCATATGAATGAAGGTGGGCACAGTGATGTCAGAGTAATAGTAGGGTTCTGTATCCCACAAACACCACAAAAGCCTGGGAATGCCATTTATTGGCCAAAAATCACACAGTGCAGACATAGCAGGTGGGTTTACACAGACAAGACATGGTAGGCCTAATGAGGGACACTTCCACTAACGTAAGACAACTGGGAATTTACCAGCACATGATCAGATAACAAATTACACAAAATTGCTGTATAATTTGGCGTGCCTATCTCCACCAGTTTGGATATTAAGACAAGTCATGTCAAGTGTTTTTTATTGTCATTTTAACCAAATCGGCCTAGATTGTATAGTACAGTGAGACAATATAACGTTTCACCATGGACCAAGTGGTTCTACATTTAAACATAGGCCTATAAAAAGACATTCAAGGCTACATATTTAGTGCATGAGGCAAACATAAAGTGCAGTGACTAATTAAGGTAGTGCATTAAAGGACAGACAAGGAACGGGACAGACAACACAGAAAAGGACATACGTAGACTTGTACTACAGCTATGATATAATTTAAAGGGCTCATGACTTACTAACTTCAAACAGACAAATGGCTGAAACTGGTGATATATTTCAGAAGTGACACTTTGACTAAACTAATATGGCACGCAGGAGAGTTATTTATCAACAGGCATGGATTGGCCATAGGGCATACGGTGTAAGGCAATGCCTGGTGGGCCAATGGTCATTTTTGCGCCAGGGCTCTTGAAGGATATTGGGCTACTAGTCCAATTAAATCTCTCATTTTCATTCAATGTTATTTTAGCTTGTCATGAAGTTATTATTGTATAAAATCATGTTGGGTGTGGCCGCCATGGCCATTGGCCACATAGTCCTTTTAACGGGGTCATGTTATGCCTTTTTCAAACTAACTTTTTGGCTCTTATGATCAGTACAGGCTGTTTCTCATGGGGGCATGCACCAGATAACTAGACACCTGCAGCCAACACATTGAGGATTTCCACTGTAGTCTATGACAGGTCACCCCTAATTAGTCAATGAATCATTTTGCATTGTTCTCAGCTGCAAAGTGGCTGCCAACTTGTCTCTCTTTATTTTCGCAATTATCCTCATTGCCCTCAGCTGCTTAAGTGGCTGCCAATGTTGTGGGACCCCACCCACCTTACCCTGTGACATACATACAGTAGTCTACATAGATATCATATAAGTATTGATTCTAAATCTATGGTAGTCTAAACAGGTGGTTTGAGCACAGATCAGTTGAACAGTTTCTTACAGTGTAAATTGACTATTTGAACAATTGAGGCTTTTTTTTAATCAAACTTACAGTGTGTGTAGATGCAGTGTAGGCCCAGGAAACACATTCAAAAGCCATAAAAAGTTAAGCCTATTTTTTCACAATATGACCCATTTAAGTGTCTCTGTTATCAGTCTCAAACTTTGCTTTCCTGAATAGGCTTTTAAATTCCACAGTTGTAGCGACCCCTAGCGATGAACTTTCTCGTCTCCAAATGGCACCAAACCATCGGTAACGGTAAAATGTCTCGTGCACAACATTTCTGTTTGCTCACTCAGCTAATGTTAGCTGTAGCATGATGTAGGCTGCTCTGGCGGGAAAAACCTTGGCCCTATATTCAGAAAATCAAAGTAACTGAGTCTTCATGAAAACTTCATGTTGTGAGACAAGATTTAGCTGGGCTGTAGCCACCATTTATAGATAGTTTGTAACAATGCGTTACAATTACTCACCCCCCTTTTTCCTCCATGGTCAAGTTTTCTTTTTTTCCCCATCAGGAACGGTTTAGCTGCTTGGACCAGGGATCCTGGACAGGATACTGTAGTATACTAAGGTGGAGGTGGCCATGCTGGACATTTTATCTGCAAATTGCTGGTATGCGCAGCAAACACAACGAGTTAACTAAGACTAGCAAAACAGCTGGAATGACCATCAAAAAGTGGTCCATTAGCTAGCAGTGACCTTTTCCATTCTGTTGTAGCTTAGCAGCTTTTACAGCATCAAGTAGGCCTATGCAAGCTTTGCCTGCTTATTTGGGAGAGAAATGTCTTTCTAAAGTTTGACTATGTCTATGCCCAGTTAGGCTCTCAATGGAAAAGTACTCTCTGGAATGTGAACTGAAGACTTTCAGTGAGAGCTATTGCTGAGCTGGCGTGGGTTTCTTCCACTGGTGATCCTGCATGTGAACAGGTGTACAGAAGGGCCCTCACCGCACGCCATAACACAGTCCATCTCCTGCCAAGACTCTCTTCAGAGGCCCCTCCAGCTAACCCCAAAGTGCATCCAGCACACGTCCTCTGGAGACCCCACAGGTGTGTGTGTGTGTGTGTGTTTATGTGTGTGTGTGTGTGTGTGTGTGTGTGTGTGTGTTTATGTGTGTGTGTGTGTGTGTATAAGGGTTTTTATTTTTTTGTATTCCAGTTAGGCTAGGAAGGCCGAAACAAGGACCGCTCTTGTGTGATGCATAACCTATAAATGAGCTCACCTAAACCATTGTTTTGATCAAAATACTACATTTGTTTGTTTTGTCAGAGGAAATGCAGCTTCACTTGTATTTTCTGTCTCAAAAGAGTTAAGCAAAAGCCGGCATCAGTTTTCACTACCCACAATCCCCGGGGGCAGTAGCAGTATTATACTGTAGTCAACCTGCACGCCATCAACATTTATGAGAGGCACAAATACAAGTTCTGCTGCTTTTGTAAATAAGGGGGTAAATAAGAAAGGGGCTGGGCACTCATTCCTGCTGTCTCAGATCAAACACAGCTGCCCTCTGTCCTCACATCACCTCTGCCTGTTTAGGCCTTTTTTAGTGCACAATGACCCAGATTTCACATGGGCGATTGGCCTGGGCCAATGGCTGACAACGTGCTGAGCCCAAGTGTGTACATAGTGAAGTATGAACGTAGTGAATTACTTTGAATTACTAGAGAAATAGATTTTGTCATAGTGTGGTAGGCTAGTGTGTGAAGCGGTAATTATATGGGTTCTTCTAGGAATACTGTCTCTAAATTGTTTCTGAAAACAAAGAGGTAGTTAATGCTTCTTAAAAAGCAAGGCTAAATTGCACATTTTTTCACGTTTGATCTTGGCCATCAGATGTGCGGTCATTAGCTGGCTAGGGTCCTTGGCTTGCCCATTTAGTTCTCTGTCTGAAAAGTGAAGGTTGAGATGACTCATGGTGATATCCATCAAGGCTCCTTGCCAGATCTGTCTTATTGTGCTGAAGACCACATTACGTACATTTAATCATGGGTCAGACCACATTTACTGGAATCGCCTATCCCTCTCAAAAGGCATTGTTTCATTTGTCCATTTTAATAAAGATTTTTGGACCAAAACACCAACTAGGAAAGTACCTTCCTTTGTCAGGTTTAAAGTTAAAGCTTTTCAAAATGGAGAGGTCAAAATTTAACTGGCCTAGGGGTGTTTTCCTTTTTTCTTGAATTTGGCAGAGCAACTGGACATGTCTTACCTAATAGTGGTGAAAAAGGTGAAATATTTGAAGTAGTAATAACACTATGTTGCACAGCCTTATCTTATTTAGTGTGAAAATGTATGCAATTGTAGTTTGTAACACTTTATATCTGAAGTGAAAAAGAGGAGGAGGAAAAAGATTGATAAGCATTAGATGCACCTGTCAGCAGAACTACCTCTGTCTTGGAAAAAATAAGGAAAGAAAATGAATACTCAAGACAAAGCTTGAGGATTTTGGGACCTAAGTACCAATATCAGGTTAAACAAAAGTGACCTCTTTGAAAAAAATACAAAATAAAATAAAAAAATAGGTTGGCTCCATTACTTATCATTAGTCATCTTCCTTTGTGGTTTGGGCTTGGTCAATGACATTTGGATCACCTTTGGTGCAGCTGAAGGTCAATATGGCTGCAGCAGTTACACACACAAGCCTGTTTGAATCATTTTTGGACATTCAAAAGTCTTAAATACCTTCTAGGGGTGAGCGAGTACATTTTAATCCATCGGCTAGTTGGAAGGAGAAAAAAAAGGGTATTCCCTAGTCGCACTCAGAGGTAAACACAGGCTTTAATGAGACTGGCTTGGCTGCGTTTATGAATCGGTTCACTTATTGCGATGGCCCTGATTGGTTTATGGAGGAGGGCCGTGTTTGATTTGGGCCGTACCTGTGGGCATCTCCGTTTAGGGGTGACTGTTTGAAATTCAGGGCACGGAAGGGAAGCTCTTTCCATGGCTATATTTAAGCAGGCTGGTTTCCTGTCATAAATCCATTACCCAGTGGAGACCGGTGTCGTTTTAGAGCTACCTGAGTGAGCAGAGAAACCATCTGGAGAGGAAGGGATGGACAGAGGGAGAAAAAGACAGAGGACAGTTTGAGATTCTTTTGTGTGACCAAACATCATGTTTATTGACACAATGACATGTGGAATATTACCCTCCATTACTGATGTGGACATTCCCATCTGTTTTGCAGCCATCCATGCAAACCTGCTTGATCCCTCATAAAGGCAGATGTGTCTTGTTCCATTTTTGCTAACAGATACATTGCACTGTGCACATTGGGGCCTGAAAGTGCCAAATGGAAACAGATGTTTGTGCAGCATGTAGTTCTTAGACTTGTTCTCTTGTCACTTTGCATAGTAGCGGAGTAATAATAACAGACTTTGAGACGGAGGTTAAGGGTCGGGAGTGGATTGTTTGAGAGGATAACTATTTATGACATGGATCAGTAGATATCAGGTCTGCATACAGACTGAGGGGCTCTGAAATCCCTTGTCTGGGATTTGGGGTCTTTGCCTTCCCTGGCGCCAGAGTAGGCCCTTAAAGGCCATCTTGTTTTTTTTTTTTTTTCTTTTAATCGCTTGACTGTCTCTACTCACTGTCTTACTCACTCTCTGACAAACACTTGTCTTTTTGTTGGATCACTCACTCACTCATTCATTCACTCTACGCTTTTGTTTCCTTCTATCTATACAGTCTCTCTTGTTATTCTGGTTCTTTTTCCTATTCTCCTTCTCGGCCTTTACAACAACCACTGGCTCAGCATCCCTGCCGCTGGTGACGTGCTTCCTGCATGTTTTACTGCCATGCTATTGTGGCCTGGAGGGGATTAAGCCACCCACTCTTTTGTGATTAACCAATGAGAGGCTCATTATAGCCTTCTGTTGTTTACCCACCAACTTCGTCACCACCTTCGAGATGGTTTTGTAAATGTTTGGTATGCTGTTTATATAGGATTTGTGTCAGTTATTTTGGGGCAAGACAATTCAGTAATAACTGTCATTACTTAAATGTTTGGAATAAAGACCAGATGATGAGGTTTTCTCGCTGTACAGTATGGTTGAGATTTTTTTCCCCTCTTTTGTAAGTTAATATATAGCCTACAGAATCTGTGTTGCAGACAGCACACACATGATGAAAGACAAGAGAAGCGAAGCTGCTGACTTGGCTTCATGTCCTTCTTTCAGCGTCAGATTTGGTTTTCCCCCGTTGACTCTGATTCACCAAAGTTTCCCAATGAGACAATTGTTGTTGTGAAAGGACCAAGACCTCAGATCTCCCTTCAGATGACTGAACCAAAGAGGAATTTGATTGATTGGAAGGAATGGCTTGGAGCATTATGCATGCTACTGTATGTAACCGCTTACACATGTCTTAGGGCAAGACCTCTTGTTCCACATAGTCAATAGAGACATCACACTCAAACTGGTCAGGTCTTTGATCTCTGGTCAGCATTGATCTTTTGACCTTTTGCTATTTTTCAACTTTCCACCTTGTGCTTGGTGAGACGCTAGTTTAAGACAAGATGTGGTGTTATAGCAGTCTTGTCAACTGCATCACCTTTCCTAGCATGTTTATTACCTCCGCCAAGGAGGTTATGTTTTGCTCAGCGTGTGTGTGTGTGTGTCTGTGTGTCTGTCTTTGTACAACATAACTCGAAAAGCACTGCATGGATTTGGATAAAATTTTCGGACAACGTGTGTACTGGGACGAGGAAGAACTGATTCGATTTTGGTGGCACCATCTGTGACCACATTGTCTTGGCGGAGGTCTGTGCTTTCTGAGCGCTTTTGTAGTTACTTATTTCTTTGTGTGGAATAGTTTGGTTTAAACACACACACACACACACACACACACACACACACACACACACACACACACACACACAGACACACACACACACACACACACTTTCAGCGAGTTTATAGACCCATTTTCCAGTTTCTTTGTGAGTATTTTCTCCAAGCAAGCAGTGAATGTTGTTTGAAACTTATTGGAGTGTGGCTTTAACACTGTTTAGGCTGTTTAGAGTACCTTGTCTTACATTACTTACATTACTTATTACACCTCACATGAAACCAAACAGCTCAACTGAGCACCAAACATGTCCCTGTTGATTAATTTCTTGTATGTAAAGCTGAAATATTGTACATAAATACATTTCACTTTGCTGAGAACGCCTTTTCAGACCCCTCCCTCTCATATTTTGTTACCAGGTCAGCATAAGCTATCGATTACTTTTGATGCAGTGCACCCTGTGCCGTGCCAGCTACCTTTGCACGTGATGCCCTGCTGCAGCATTAAACTTGAAACACAACTTCAGCCTTGGCAGACAGGGCCCAAACGCTCACCGTGAAGCTTCCTGCCAGGCAGATGTCTGGTCGGGTGATGAACATCTGCAAGCAGCTGCTGTGAGTTTAGATAGAAGATGAGTGTTATGGAACAGATCGACGCTTTCGCCTGTCGTCATTTGCTCATCGCTGACCCACATTTTAGGGGGTGGTAGGGGGATGAAAAGATGAGGGATTGATGCACTGGCCCCGTGCAGGGAGGTTGGGGATGTGTGAGCCCTAAGTGTGGTGTGTTGTTTAAATATCTCTCTCTTTTGGGAAGGGCCCACTTACCATGCTTCTTTGGGTTATGCATACGCACTCCACATGTATTTTGTATTGCACAAGATAAATGAGTCCCCTACAGCTGACATGACAGCGTTATAGATGTTTTGCCAAAGGGGTTGAAACCGAAATCTCAAATCTTGAAAGGAACCGGGTTAATGGCTGCAGTTCATAGATAGCAAATGATAAAAGTACTTCAAGACTGATTGAGATTGGAGAGGCATTTGGCAAGTGTTGTGTTACATATTTACACAAAATAAATCACAACACACTATTCATAGTCTCTTGTTATCTCTCTATTTTTGACTATGGAAAGTTCTGTCCAATGAAAATTACAAGTCATGCACTTAAAAGCGTTCAACAGCAACCAAGAAATTTTCAGTGAACTTCATGAGTAAATATGCTGACAGTGACCGATCTGTTGGACTGGGTCATTCGCTGAGTAATTCTTCCTGTGGCATGGTGTAAAAAAAAAAAAAAAAATCTTATCTGGCTTTAACACTGGGAGGGCTGGTCTGACTGGAAGTGGAGGGGGAATGCCTTCCCCGGTGACCTCCATGCCAAAGGTAGACTTTTTAACCCGGATGAGATGTGGGTGTTCTCTATCATTCATAATCTCAGGCAAGCCACAGACAGGAGATCACCTTTGCCAATCCTCTGTCTGAGCGTGTGAAGAAAGGAAATGGTCATTTTTTGTTTCAGTGGTTCCCAGCTTAAGTGGTTTTGCATGAGTTCAGTCTGCCTGTGCACTCGTTTACGTTCTAAACAGGATGCGGGCTTGTGTGTATGTGTGTTTGTATACTTAATGTTTTCAGGAGTCTAGGTAGGTGGCACATGTTCAGTGTTGATAAAGATTTTGTTGGCTCGGTGTGTGTGTGTGTGTGTGTGTGTGTGTGTGTGTGTGTGGAGATGTGTTTGTACACACGTGACTGCTCCAGTGGCAGCTGTGAACTTTCTTTCCAGTCAGGCCTGAATATTTCCCAAATATCTGTTTCATGTGGAAAGACTGCAGCGTGCTTTTATGTCCCATGATGGAGGATGAATTTGGTCAAAACAAACCCTTCAAATGAGGGAAATCTCCACAGGACACTTGTGGGTGGAAGCATCAGAATAATAACTCTTTTATTTCTTTATCATTTGTCAGTCTATAGTTAGCTCTATACCGTAGCTTTGTACTGTTACTATACTGTAGTGTGTAGCTTTATACTGCTGTCATTGTTAGTGTGGATGGAGACGAAGATGAAGTTTGAGCAACAAAGGAAAAGCTCATTTGATAAACAGCCTTGTAGTACTAAGGGCTGTCAGAGCTCGCTGTTCTACCCAGAATCTGAGAAAGTACCTTTTCAACACCAGCCTGCAGACGTTTTCACCTATGAAAGACGAGATCAGTGTTTCCTTGAATAAACTCGTAGGCACTTCTCAGTAATAGAGTATTAAGGGGCATGAAAGCTCACATATTATCTTGTTATTTCTGCTTAAATTGTGCCAGTCTGACCAACCACATTCAAGTGTTTTCGTCTTCTGTAACTGAATAACAGGATTTGGATTTGAGGGTTTTGTTGGTGTGTAGGAGGTGGTCTTGGATTCAACCCCTAATTGGTTTGGTTTTTGGTTTTAAATGTAATGGCAAGGCTGTGTGGTACCTCTGGATTTGAATGGTGCCTCAAACAGCAGAGCTCTCTTAGCTTGTGCGGTCGATCACCCCCACGATATACTACCCTTTATGTATGTGCCATTGCAGTGGGGAGGCCGGACTCCTCCTGTGGCGGCCGAATCAACAAACGAGCGGTTTATTATGACGATAAATCACACGTAGCCATGGGTGGGTGACAGCAGTAGAGGCATGTACAGCACAGTTCTTCTGTAAGCTAGAACTTCCAGTTTCTGTGAAGGGAAAGGACAGTTTACACTTTCTCAATTACCGGATTCTTATAGATGGAACTGGCCAGCCATTGGAGCGGAATAGCATTACATAATGTAGCTTTTTCTATATAATGTAGAATTTCTAAAGTGCTACACTAATTGCTGCACTCACTGGAGTTAGCCACACATGTGCCTCAAAATATGTGTGGTGGGAGTTGCCATGGTTACGTCTATGAACTTTGACCCCCATCATGGACCAAATGATGACTCAAGCAGTTTAGAGCAATGATAGGAAAATCCTTGTATGTGTGCATGTGTGTGTGTGTGTGTGTGTGTGTGTGTGTGTGTGTGTTTACTTTGAAATGAATGGGGAGCCTGGTGAAAGTGCCCTGCTCTTTCAGACAGGATCTTCTGGACTACCGGTAAAGCTCCCCCTCAGTGGCTTTCAGGTGTAGCAACTGTTGCTATCGCTCTCAGGGGCAGGCCCCGGCAGCCCCAAGGACGTTTCCTCGCTCGACTTGTGCTCGGGCTTTGGAAAATAAACACAAACAGTCGTTTGACTTGTTTCATGGGAGAGAGTCTCCCCTCTGCTCGCTTTCTGATGAGTCATGCTCTCCTCACAGTGGCCTCCTGTCACCTGTCTGACCTGGACCACCATCGCTCATTAACTTTTACTGCTCCCTGGCCTTAGGTAGAGAGAGGAGGATAGACGGGAAGCCCCCAAGTGAGACCTACAGGCCCATGCAGGAGCAACAAACGCAGACTTGAGCCCTTTTTAAAATATTTTGGTTTGTGCTTATTTTTGATAGCTTTAGCCATCTCTCTGTGGACGTCCATATGCGCAGTAGCCTAACTTGCTATCAGTCCAAAGTAACGCATCTGTGCCCGAGCCACTGGACCTTCTTTTTGGTTTTTGTAACCGGAGACTGGATTCAGTGGAGCAATGTGCACTCTTTTTGCCTGTGATTTACTTCCGAACAAACTTGGATATGCATGGCTTATCCTGTCTCCCTGGCCAGGGGCGCTGGAGAGGGCTAGGGCCTGAGCTGAGGCCCAGGGCTGGGGCTGGGAAAGACAGACTCCTGCTGCACTGCAGCCAGGCCAAGTGTGCCTTTGTTTGGGGCTCCTTCCCTACACTGGCTGACTAAAAAGCAAGACTGTGTTGCCTCTGAAAGCTTTTCAGCAACCGCATATACAAAACATGAGCACACACACAAACACAGACGTGTATCAGACAGATACACACACACATCCACAGACCTACACAAACATCTGTTTCTTTCTTAGAGAGGGTAGTGCATATGCTCCATCCAGTGTTTATTTTCCAACAAACATACATTTATCTGGATTAATCCTTTATGGTCTGTTGTGTTGAATTTAGTATTGCTCAGCAGTGACATGCTCAAAACACATTCCTGTTTTGGTGTTCTGCTTCAGTAGTCAGGTTCTTTTTAAGATGTTTGTTTGTACTGTGGTTTAAACTTTGATGTCATCTGTCTGGATTTGGTTAGAGATCTGCAGAGGAGCAGCAGCTGTGTGGATTGTCTCAGTAGGCAGACAGCGCCATCTGGTGAGGAGTAGTGTGTGGTGTAGGAGAAAATGACCACTAGTCATACAGTAGAGTACATTGTGTGATTGTGGGAAGGCTACAGAATCCTAACATACAAATTGTGAGCAATTAACATTATATAATCAAAAAAACCTTTGTGTTGTTGTTAGAAATCTTGGATCAACACAATAAGTTGTATTTATCAAACAAAATGTTGTGTAGGCTATATTTTGTTTGATGAAGTCATTAGAATAATGGAATGAATGCACAAAATAGATGCACGTGAGTCATGTTGTGTAACAGTTGTCAAAAGTTTATGGATATTTTCCTCATGGCTGAGTGTGAGAACACATCAAACATTAGCTTTAATTACGATGGTGAGAAAATCTGAGAACTGTCACTCACCACTCATAAATGCTGTCATAAAGCCATACACTAGTCATATAATAAGGCTTGGATTGTATTTTTTGTTAAGCTCACACTGCTGTAACTGTGCATAAATGTTTATCCAGAGTTTACAAGTACTTGATATCACTATTTATTATTCATTCATCAATGAATAATTGGACAAGACCACAGTTGCTCTTTATCTCACGATTGCTTTGTTGTTAGGTTTATCATGGCCAACTTCCACACTTCTAACTGTCTTTTGTTGCAGTGTGAGCATCTGCATATCCAGGTGTTTCTGTGTGTGTGTGTGTGTGTGTGTGTGTATGTGCATGTGTGTGTATGTGTATGTGTATGTGTATGTGTGTGTGTGTGTGTGTGTGTATGTGTGTGTATGCACACGTGGTGGTTCTCTCAAATACATGTGTGTCCAGGTGGGATGGCCAAGCTGCCTGGCATCTCCGGGCCCATGCCTGCATCTTCTCCGGGTCTGTACACCTCTGTGCCAACCTGTGTGGGCACCATTGGAAGGCCTGGCAAAGCTGTACGAGAGAAAGCACAGGAAGTTGGCAGCAGTTAACGGGGGCACATTCAGGGTTTATAAACTCAAAGCTCACGTGTAGCGTCAGTGAAATTCTAACATCTGGATGTCACTCATATTATGTGAACAAGCATGAATGTTTCCCTTCACAGTTATTGGGAGTGACTCCTGCTAATGGGTGAGTCAGTGCCTTGAGCTCCATTGAACAGATTACTATGATGTCACACTAATAGACAGAAGTCAATGTGGAAGTGCAAAAGGAAAATTGCTCTTATTGTTTTATTTCCCTTGTGTATCTTATATGCAGACTTGAATAAAGCAAGCACTCAACAGTTGTGTTTGACTTTTTTAATCGCCTCACAGATGTTTCGGGCTAGCGCCCTTCTTCAGTGTGAGCTATCGCCATACACAACTGTTGAGTGCTTGCTTTATTCAAGTCTGCCTATAGTGTTGGATCTCATCCAGAAAGTTTAAGCACCCAGTTTATATAACGAGGAGTGTTGAGCGCGCTTCCTTTACTTAAGTTCCTTGTGTATCTTAGGCAGGAAAATGCATTTTGTCCTCCTTAAATGTCAGTCCAACTATGTTGTACTTGATGGCATTATGTATTGAATGCTATTAGGCTGTCGGTAGGCATATCAGTATGCAGTAGTGCAGTGAGCTTTTTGTCAGGCTCTTGGTGAGGAGCACTAAGGCACTAAGCTGGGTAAGGGGCATGAAAATGGGCACCTGCTGGTGCAAGGCCAGCTTAGGTCGAAGAGAGCCGGAGGGTAGGGATAGATAAATAGCTCTCTGTGTGCCTAGTTGCGTAGCTTGGGGACCATGATCTCACTGGAACTCTCAGTTCATCTACTGAAAGCTCCATCAGTCATAGAACCCTCTCTCCTCCCTGTGAAGGGATGATGGTCTCCCCCTCAAATAAACAGGGTGCTGCTATAAGTCTGGAGTGGACCACCCGCAGGAAACCAGAGTCTGAGGTTGCATGCACCTGTGGACAGGGCCACTGGGAGCAGGTGGACTGGCAGATTCAGGGAACTGAAGATGTTTTCATGATGTGGTTGGTGGCAGTTTAATAATGGCAGGCTTGTACTTAAAACTAGTCGACTTTTACATTCTGTCCCAAGATATAATTCAGAGAAATGTTTTCAGTTGCACTGAATATCGTATGTCAAAATAATCATATACATTTCATGTTTCATATGTTTCATAATTCATTTTCACTTGATTATGAAGCCTATTGTTGAGAGTCTGACTATCTGTCTGGGAACTGGAAAGCTTAGAAAATGCTTTACTTACAGTTAGGAACTGGAAGAATTACAGAGATGAATTGGTTTGGCAGCACTTCTTGGGCACCCAGGGGACCACAGGCCAAGGAAGGGTCTCCAGAGGACATGAACGTGTAGACTTCGGTGTTACTTCCTGGATTTTGGCAGAGAGAGAGCGAGCACAAACAAGATTCACATTCTTTTCAGGAACTTGATAATCAGATTAGCTTGAATGCCACTACAGAAATGCTTGAATAGTGTAGGATGTGAAACGGGAGTAAAACACACCACTCATTCATTTTATTTTGGGGGTTTAGTATTTGCATGCCACTTGCGTGGTTTCTTGTTGACAATCGGCGATACTGTAAAATGTGTCGCACCTACGCCGAACACACATTTTCACATTTCAGGATTTTTCTGGCAACTGTTTCTTGTCTTGGAGGCCATTTCAAGCGAGACAGTACTGAGCTATTTGGCTGTGTGGTTGGAGCCTGGGTGAGTGAGGGTGTGTGTGTGTGTGTGTGTGTGTGTGTGTGTGTGTGTGAGTGAGTGAGTGAGGAGCAATGCAATACCTGGCCCTGGGCCCTTAGGCTGAGCCTGGATCCCAGTCCCGGACCCCGCTCCGGTGGATGCTCCAGGGCCGCCCCTGGCCCCCGTGGCCCCTTCTCCTAGGAGCATCTCCTGCAACAGGCTATCCACGGAGGCCTCTCCGAGCAGACGTGCCAGCTG
Organism: Sardinella longiceps; assembly: GCA_027497455.2. NCBI lineage: Eukaryota > Metazoa > Chordata > Actinopteri > Clupeiformes > Clupeidae > Sardinella > Sardinella longiceps. The sequence goes on from JAODXP020000011.1 coordinate 6,109,768, forward strand.
GAGCGTCTCGACCATCTGCCAGGCGACGCTCTGCAGCGGCGGCAGCATGAGGAGTAGTTCGCCGAAGCGCCCGCGCTGCTCGTACGTGGCCTCGTCCAGGAGCACCTGGGCCTGGAAACGGACCTGACGCACCGCCTGAGGGCTCTCCAGCCCAGGGCAGTCTGGCGGTCAGACATGCACGTGCACACACACACACACACACACACACACACACACACACACACACACACACACACGTACACACACCACAGACATGAAACAAATTTTGAATTGAACATTAGTTGTCATGAACATCTTTTTAGAATGGCTTGGTTCATTTTTTGGTTATTTGGTCATATCTATTTATTTGTAAAGCAACTTAATGCTTTACTTGTGTGAGAGAGATTCCTGTCAAAGATTCCAATATGATTGTAATAAGTCTATTAATTCTCTATAATAACCTTGGGTAGTCATGGGTCATCGGTTTCTTGGATGGAAGACACTTGATGGACTGAGTTGAGCCCTGCGGTGTTTGTTTGTGTAGCTAGTCAACACAGACTGGTCCTCACACTAGCCTGACAGTTTGGCCACGGCCAGTCTGTTCACTTGACCTGGCCCTAGTGGTATAATCAGACCTCTTAGCCAAGTGGCTATAAAAGTCCAGAGACCAGTTCTCCTTGCCAGCTCTCCCACAGATATTAATAGTTTTCCACAGGACGCGATGAAACTGTACCACCCAAGCAAACTGACCCATGCCAAAGGAAGGGGGGAGGGGGGTGGTTGGGTTGTGTTTTGGGAAAGGCTAGTTCTTCACCAACGGAATCATCTTTGATGTTATGATGGAACTCAAAGCATACATGTAGTTTATCTGGATGGCTCTACAAATCACCCAGGCACTATAGGATATTTGATCGATCTGAGTCGCTACATTATGCACGCAATGAATGGAAAAACAATTGGATGGATGAACAGAAAACAATTGGATATGCAGTCAGAGCAACGTTGACTGCACCACATGAGGGATAGTGACTCCAGTGACAGACCTGGGGCGAAGAATACGATTGCTTTCAGGCAGGCAAACTCATTTTCGGTGACATCCAGCTCTCTGAGTGGTCTGACGAGCTCCTCCAGAATACGGGCCGCTACTTTAGACACCTCCAGCTCAGGACCGTTGACTGGGATGATGAAGTCGTTTCCTGCACAGGGAGAATCACAGTGGAGACCATCAGTGCCCCCAAGTGGGGCCCCAGGATCCTGGATGGACAGGCTGTGCCTGTCGGCCAAGCTAAACGGGAAAGCTCGCCTCGCCTTACCCAGAAGGATGATGTCATTGTAAGGAAGGGAGCGGCGCGCCACGCCAAGGATGAGATGCTCGGCAGAATGGGCTCTCAGCAAGGCCACCTGCACTCAGACACATCACAGACATGTACACACACACATATACACACACACGTACACACACAGATCCAAACACACACAGAGACAGTCAGACAGGGACGCTTTCACACATCAGCGCAGAGAATCACAGAGCCTCTCTCTCGAGGTCCAGAAACATCTAAACAGTTGCCGACATGCCTCGGATGACTGCTGACTGTGGCTCATCCGTGCCACAGAGATGCCACGCGGTGACGTGGAACTGTGCCAAATGTGCAAATAGTGTATGTGTGCGTGCCCACCCGGTCGTCCACTGTTAGTTCGCAGAACTCTGGGATGCGCTTCGCCCACTCCACCAGTAGGAGGAGCTGCTGCTTCATGGATTCACACACGTCCACCACGCGGGCAACCTTCTTCATGCCTATGTCACATGGGATGCCTGTAACTGAGGACAGAAACTGAAGAGAGAGAAGAGAGTACATCAGACAAGGTGGAGAAAACAATAGTCACAACAATACAACACAACACCGCATAGACCAGGATGGAGCATGAGGTGCGAAACATATACATCAAATTCTCTACACCAACACTGAGGGTGATCTCTATGATGATGATTGAGAGATAGCCAGAGTGTATTTGATCATGCAGGTGTATTCGATCATCACGGGGTCATGAAGGAGCACAGAGGTGTTGCAAGTGAAGTGATATGGCCAGTGTGAACCGTGCAGGTGGGAAGGAAAAGGAACATGTCGAGGCCGGCTGCATGAGAATTGGAAAGCGCTCAAGGTGTGAGAACAGGAATAGCAAGAGTAGATGGCGAGAAATGAGTGAATTGTAGGCCAACGCCAACGCCACCTCCCCTGCACCTCCACCCCTAGCCCCCTGACTGCTGCCGCCACCGCCACCCTGAACCCGTTTGATAAATCCCGCTGGCCTGGGATCAGAGTTTGGCGGTGCTCTGGCAGCGTAACTCATGACACACTGGATGAGGAGTGGAGCCCAATGGAAACCATCCCTTCCTTGTTTTGTGCCCCATTTGTCAATCATCCAATTAATTTCCCTGTGTGCCGATGGCATGCAAAGAGGAGGTCTGGTTGTTATTATGCATTTAGAGCAAATTGAACGCTGGCACAGATTCCAAGCCCGTGCAGTGCAATTAAATAGGCAGTGATCAAATTGAGTCCCTGGGCAATTTGACCGTTCTCATACATAACTGAAGCCAGGAGTCTGTAGTTAAAACTTCCAGGGGACTGAAATGGCCGCCTGTCTGAGAAAGAGGCCTGAAGAAAATACAGCCTTGGCCTCTCTCTCTGTTTGCATCTCTGAGTGACCCTGATAATGTGGAGCTATATCAAGAATTTTCTGGAAAAAAAGCTAAATGGGTAAGAAGGAGTGTGTGGATTGCCCCTACCCTCTCTCCCTTTCCCTCCATTTCTATTCCCAGTGGAGAGCTGTTTTGAGTGGGGCCCTGGTGGTTGAGGCCTACTGTACCTGATGTGTGCTGGCCTCTGCCTGAAGGAGCATGCTGATGGATAGCGTTCCCAGCCTCTGTCCGTCTCGCTGACAATTGATGCGGTCCCGCTCATTCTGGACAGCTGTACACATGACATGAAGGTGTCAGAAACATTATTGATCTGTTGTTGTTGTTTTTTTACTCCTCTGTGCTTTCAGGTTTGAACAAGTTGTGCTTTTCTTGCACCCCCCCCCCCACAAACAAGAATGATGTTGTTCTCACTTTAGCATGTTGGTATGACATACAGACGAGATGTTTGTTGTTTAGAAATATTTTTTATATTGTACGTTTTACTGTACTTCATTGCATGTTGTACTACATTGTGTTTTACTTTAAATACCAGCCCCCATTCCCCCATTCAACACACGCTCACACTTTCTTTGGTCTGATGGTTTGGATTGGTTCCAACACAGAACAAGTGTCTGATCACGACCCTCTGGTTTTGCGTGGAGAGGGAACGTGATCAGAATATGTGCAGTCAGCTCTTGGTGTGGTGTGGTGTGGTGTGGTATGTTATACGTCCCCTTTGCAAGGCCAGACAGCAAGGCCCAATCTGAAACCAATTAGTCATCTCAAGCAGATTTCTCCCCAGCCAGCCAGCCAGTGAAGTTCCTAATAGTCTTGCAAAAAGTCCTTCATGGGCCCTTGTGTGTCACAAACATGGCCTCTCTCTCCACTGCCTGGTGGTGAGTCTGCAGTTCACAACTTTTTTGCTTTTGCTTTTTTCTTTGAAGGTTAATTTTTTTAGACATCTCATCAGAAAGTTATTGCGCTTTGTAAAGGCTTTACCACGGTCTGTTATTGTTTAATTTTCAATGGCATATTGATATAAGACCAATCACATAGATATTCTTGGGAGTAGTGAATATATTGGGTGTTCTGTCTGCTCTCTTTTAAAAATGTCTTTGCCGCAGTCTCTTCTGTTACATAAAACGCTCTATGACTGTGAGTTATAAAGTGAGCTTCTCTGTGGGGGAAAGAAAAAAAAGAAATCCTAGCAGAGACCCTAGCAAATATTTGCCCATACTGAGCCATGTTAATTATTGATGTGAACAGGCCATTCATTGCTCTCCAAATCTCGTCTCTCTTCTGGTGATTGGGAGCAGTCGGTGGGAGATAAGGGCTAGCGTGCGTATCGTCAGTCTCCCCGCAGTGCCTTGAGAGCGGGGGTGTGGGGTGCAGGGTTTCTCCCCGAGGGGGCCCCCCTCCCCTCAGAGCGCAGCTTGTTCTGACCACACACACCAACACACACTCAGTGCTGAAGGTCTTATGTAATATAGGTAAACATGGGGAGCTGTACACTCTCTTGGCTGGTCTGGGCCTCTGTGGTTGGCAGATTTAGCTGAATGCCAAATTTGGTGTGTGTCTGTGTGTGTGGGGGGGGGGGGGGAGTAACAGGATGTTCCATTAACTTTGGAAAGAAAATTACAATTTCCTTTTCCCCATCATCTCCAGCCGTTATTAATAGTCTTCCAGTCATGCCATGAAGCAGTTTCACTAATTCTCGGCACTTGCGATTGTTAGACTTGTAAAGCCGCAGTGTTGTGATTGAGTCTCTCACCTTCTTTTCTCATGCCGGCCCTGAAGCACTTTCTGAGCCGGCAGTAACGGCACTGGTTCCTCTTGTCTTTGTCCACCACACACTGTCTGCTGAACCTGCATGGGCAAACGCGCGCACACACACACACACACACACACACACACACACACACACACACACACACACACACATACAGACATACTCAGGCCAGCTATCACACTGGGAACAGGGCCATCTATGGGCCCTAATGAAACACTTCAGGTGTCATACTCAGACTTTTGTTGATTTTCCTCTCTCTCTTATGGCCAGATATTGTTTGAGATTGGACAGCTCTGTCTGTGTGCATGCATAGGCAGGCCTTCTAGCACAAAGACAATTGGTCTGAGAAGCACATCATATAGCATCGTAAAATTAGATAGACCTTGCCAGATTGAACACCTTCAGGTGTGAAAGAAACCGTCTACATTTTGCCGACTCCTCTTATTGACTTAAAGTTCAGGCCTGCTGTACCATGTACATGGAACTGTGATGTCTTACTCAGACACTAGAATTTGCTGTCCAGTTAACACGGAAGTAATTATAAATATATTATCAATATATTATTATCCTGGTCATTCCTTCCATTATCGTCTCCCTACAGTGATAGTTTGGATTTGGTCTCATTGAGTCTTTTTTGTCTTGGGAGTCATTTTAACCTGATCTAATCAGCGAACGGAGGGAAAAGTTGTGAAGGCAGAGGTAGAATGCTATCAGTTAAGGCAGGCTACTGGTTAAGGGTTGATCCAATCTAATTAAAGTTAAACAACTCCATTAAGCAATAGTTTCTCACTACTGAATGTTCAGAACCTCTGTACAAAATGAAGGGTACAACGAGGGGCTGGTTTTATGGCTAGTATATTATCATCTACAGAAAATTAAAAGTCATGAGTCTAATTTCACATATCCTAGTGACTTATTGCACAATTAGACATTTTGATAGGAGAGTAATAAGTAGAACATTCATAGTAGAATTTTTTATCATGTCGAACATTTCAACATGGTGCAGTTGTGGAATATTTCTATTTAATTGCCAGTAGCGTTAAATGGTGCCAGCCTTGGGGGGGTTTGGGTTTGGTGGATGTCTGACTGTGATTGCATCCTCCCTCACCTAACCTGTCCTCACCTGCATGTGTAGGCGTGGTTCTTCCTGACGCTGCGGCGGAAGAAACCCTTGCAGCCGTCGCAGCTGGCGGCGCCGTAGTGTTTGCCCGTGGCCCGGTCTGCACAGATGGAGCACAGGCTGCCGCTGCTCGGGGGCAGGGATGGGGCCGGCCCTCGACCCAGTGGTTCTGCCATGTCCAAGAATAAAAAGCATAAACACACTCCAATGGGCGACAGAGTTCAGTAAGTGTAGGGTTTCACCTGTAGTATATTGTAAAGTGGCGTAGACACAAGTTCAGATCTCTGTCTAAATTATGATGTTAATTTCCATCGTTGATTTGTGATGTTGCTTGGCCATGAAGTCAGGTGTAAACAAAAAAGAAGCCTTTAGTATACAATGTATGCTGTATTTATGCAGGGGCTGTCAGGTCTCAGTCATAATGTTCCAGAATGTTAGGTGTGGGCACAGAGCAGTCACAACAGGAGAGGCAAACCAGGCAATTATGTGGAGCCCCCAAGAATGGCTGATTTTAGCCAAGACTGCAGTTGTTGGTAATTAAGTTGATATCCTGTAATCATTCTAAAATGATGTACATTCAACACAATGAATGTGTTTTAACATGTCTATGCAAAAGAGATTTAAGAACATCTATAATGTGTTCCGTTTACCTGGGGTCCTCAAAGTACATGGAAAAGGCCTGTGTGGGCTGGTTGTTTAAGATTTTAAAATACTATATAATTTTCTCGACAGCTTCAGGGAGAGAAATTTGCAGTCTTAAGCTGTATACATTTGTAAGACCTCACTTTTTACACAGAAATTAGCCTCTACTTGTTGTACGACAGAAATTAGCCATCTTATAAGTTGTGTATGTATTTGTACAGTAGTTGTATGTATTGACAAACATACTCGCCCTCACTCCAACACTCATGCATGCCCTCACACAGACATGCCCTTACATACAGCCATGGCACACAGGCGCGTTTGTGAAAGCAATAGGACGTGTATGTGTGTGTGTGTGTCGCCTGCACTGCGTGGCTTTATGAGAGCGGCGGTAATAAAAGGCTTACTGGTAGAGATATCACCAACCTCTCTGCCAGCCCGATTCACTGGCCTCTAAGGACTAGTGCTCCTTATTACTTGGAGAAAGAAGAAACTCCCCATTTAATTAAACCAGTCACAGGTCAGTGGAAAGCCAAAGCCGGCGCAGCCATTTTGTGGTTAATTTCGCTCCGCAAGCTTGCGCAGTTTTAATTCAATCTGCCAGTGACTTGGGCTAAATTGCATTCTGTCAGTATTCAAGCACCCCTGCACTGGCTAAGACCAACTGGTAACCATCAAACATGGCCTGTTTATGGAGCTTATCTGGAGGACAATGACACTCCGATGTAATGTATGTAAATTGCACTCTTAGGAGTTTGGGGAAGTGAGTGGTAGAGGATTACGCTTCAATGTGCTCAATGCTTTTCTGGGGTCAAAGTTTTGTTGGATTGAATTAAGTGATTACAATGCATCCACCCGCCGTCTCTCTCTCTCTCTCTCTCTCCTCCCTCCCTCCCTCTCTCTCTCTCTCTCTCCCTCTCTCTCTCTTTTGCTGCATTGTAAGGGAGAGTCCCTGTAATGTGCGCTGCTTAAGGTGCCAAAAAGACTCCCTGATTCAGCAAGTCCTCTTTCCTAATGACGGCAGAAAATGAGATTATGGCTGACAACCAGCCAATGTGGGAGTGGAGTTTGCATACGCTTGTGTATCTCTGTGTGTGTGTGTGTGTGTGTGTGTGTGTGTGTGTGTGTGTGGGTGTGTGTGTGTGTGTGGATGTTTGTCTGTGCTTGAGGTTTGTTTTTGGTGTGTGGGTGTGTAGTAGGTTGCCAGAAGGGGCTCTGACTTTTGAACAGAGCTCTCATGACCAGATAATGGCCGTTGTATTTTGAGCAGTTTTTATTTCCTTCTTTTTTTCTTTTTTTTTTCTTGCAAGATCCACGTCTTGTGTCTCTGGAAGGACACCCTCCCCTGCCCTCATGTGCCATGAGAAAATGCCGGAAAAATCCCTGGGTGTGTGGGAGTCGTAATGTGAGGCACAGAGAGTGGTTAAGCACATGTTACTCTTGGCCTGCTCCTCAAAGGCACCGGACGACCTCGCATTAGTCTGACAGACAGGCAGACTGCAGACAGACTACTTTTCAATTTTTTTGGACCCCGCTAAATATGTCGCTAAAAAGCGCTGTGTCTGATTGCAGCTGTGGATGTGTGTTTAGCTCATAGCTAATATTACTCACACGCCCTCAGCGTGTATCCATGTGAGAATACAAAGATTATGGATAATAACTTGAATGCAGGTTATTGTGGTCACTGATCATCAGCTGTTATTTTGCAGTGAGATTGGGAAGCCTTTCAAACGATTCGCTGAGAATCATTTCCCATGACAACACGCTCTCTGTAAGCCCACAAAAGACTTATTATGAATGTGAAGCGTGTCATGATGATTTCTGCTGCCCAGCTTATTACCGTGTCACAGAAACATAACGCTACCTTCAGCACAGCCTGAGGTCACCTGACGAACAAAATGCAGCATGAGAGACTCATGCTAATATAAACTGCTATGGCAGACTGAGCATGTTTACGAGACTTGGTAAGTAAACTCTGTGACAGCTGGAATTACTGGAGCTCTTTTATAGACTATCATCACACAGATCATCATCATCCACTGGCTTAGGACTGCACCATTTAAGTCTCAAAGCCAGGCTGGAGATTTGTTTTCCCACCCTGTCCCACAGTGGTCATGACCCAAGACGTGTCTGTCTGTCAGTCAGTCAGTCTGTCTGGGTGGAGGGTCACAGGGTCAAAACATACCTGCCTCTTCAGGAAGTGCTCTCAGGCTGTCAAACTCCAGCATGGTGTAGGGCGGCTCCAGGTTCATGCCATAGTCAGTGGTGGCGTCCAGGTCAAGCCCAGCTCTGTGGATCCGCATGCTGCGCTGCTGCCCGGCTACAAACGGTTGAGCTCCAGGGCCCAACAGTGTCCCACGCTACTCTTGAAGAGGCCAGGGGGAAGATCTGAGGGCCACTTTGACCCAGAATAATTTACTTAACTAACTGCACAGTTAGACCTCAGTTACTAATCAATTGCTCTTCACTAATTCCTGGAATATTAAACTCCCCTTTTTATCTCTCTCTTACACTCTCTCTATGTGTTTTCCTCCTTCTTCAGCCTACATCCAAAACTAGGATTCCCATGCAAAGTTAGTGGTGACCCTCCTCAGTCCTCTGCCGTGGTAAGATATATTGCTCTGTCACATACAGCTGACTGCTCGCAACGTCAAAGAGACCTTTGGTCACAGCCGTCCTCATCCAGTAGCTTTCGGCATGACATAGTTGTCCCATATAGAGAGACTGATACCACAGCAGGGAAACAAACAGATGGAGGGGGGTGCAGGTCAAATAAATAAGAAGATAGATAGGCATCCAGTGAGATTCAGCTAACTGTTTGCCTATCAGAACTCTTATCATGGTTGAGGGGTTGTAGCTATAGGGGGAGGGATTTGTACATTTCTGGCACCTAAACAAGACAAGGGAAGAAAAAGAGGAATACAAAAACACCAAAGGTTAAAGGTTGAAACAGAGGCCAAATTTAAAATCAGTTAACTAGTGTGATATATTGTACTGTAGTAGTAATGTGGTGAAGGAAATGTGTCATTTTTGCCAAATAAATGTTAGCAAACTCAATTTCAATGTCAAAAGGAAAAAAAAAAAGGTTTTGCTTTGCTTTTGCCACCGGGGGCAGTGTTTGGCAAGTCTGGCAACCAGAGACTGACAGCAGCCACACCTCTGGAATGAGGGGCAGGACGCACTGCCTTATCTTTACCTTTGCCCCCTAGGCTGCCTTTGCTGGAAGTCGCGTGGAGTCATCGATCGAGGTTTTTGATGATAGCTCAGAACAAGACACACACACACACACACACACACACACACACACACACACACACACACACACACACACACACACACACACACACAGCCTGTCTCTCCAGACCTCTCTGATGCTGAAAACACACATGAACATGCTGCAGCCTTTGCTTATGGAACTACAGTATGGAGGAATCTCTGATTTGTTTGGTCTCATTGCTGGATGTGCTGTGGTTTAGACAGACAGGCTATTGTTCAGCTCAACACACTGTAGTGTGCATGGCCACGGCTGCTTAAGCACTTCCCCAATCTGTTCCTGGGCCTTGTTAGGGATGGCTAAGGATGTGCGCAGTGTAGTCCACTGAGGCCTCAGGAACCGTGGATAAGCACAATGGTCAGCAGAGTCCAAAAATGGAAAGAGATCTCTTATTAATGTCCTTCATTTTTAAGAGCAAAAATTCCCAGACATCCATAAATTCTGATGTCTGGGTCTTAGCACAAGAAAAAAAAAAAAAAAGAAACGGAGAAGAATGAATCCAGGAGCCAGTTCTCTGCGAGTGTACGGCATCAGACACTCTCCAGCGCCTCTGCAGCCAAAAGCCTGCGTGTGCCCGTGCATTCAAAACGAGTCTCGAGTCGAAAGTTGGCGATTATTCTGTACCAGTGATGTGGTTGCTTTTAGATGCACTTTGAATTGCTTGAAAGGGCTTCAGCCCAAGAGATTCGCAGCCTAGCTCGTGTCACTCCACAGCCTCTCTCAAGCCTTTCTGAAAGTCTGTGGTAAAAGTCAACGAGAACTTACGACAAAAAGTCTGGCTGTATCTGTGCATCGGTGAGGGAGTGCGAGGGGAGAATGTGTTGTGTAAAAAAAAAAAAAAAAAAAAAATATTCTGAGAGATAGCGAGAGTATAGGGAAAAGGTGGCCATATGATTTTTACAAATTATAACAAATTATATGTCAGACCACATATGAGGTTCTGGGGAGCAATATCCATCATGCTTTGGTGTAATGGGATTTCCTTGGTGAGCTGCACTCCTTGCTTGAATGTCACGCTGGGCTGTGGGTCAGACCCACCCCACGGTGGCAGGGAGCCTCAGGAGCAGGGGGGCTTGCTCTGGGTGATTGATGACTCATAAAATGCTGTCAGTCACACACAACCACCACAGTGGCAGTGCACCACCACTTCTTTATTCATGGATGTCCAGAAAACACATACATGCACCGATGCGAGTGTATACACACACACACACACACACACACACATAAAGATTCACACTTTACATTCACCGACACAAAATATTTAGGATTTACTAAATGTAAGCCAAAATCTGTATCCACCAAATTAAAGAGGGTGATCTTGTATATTTTTTAGTGTGCTGCTTAAATTTATAGATTCTCTTTAGATCCATCTCAAACGATGCACTGTTGTTCACATTTTTGTCCAGCAGGAGGAGACAGAATCCATTGTATGTTATGCTCCTTGGCTGTTAATGACTCTGGCACTTTCTCCTCTAAAATGTAGGCTCTGGTTTGAGCTTGGACAAAATGACTTCTCAGTGAATTGTCTTTAAAAAAAGGAACTACTGACTCAAACTCTGTAAAGCCAATCTTGTGTGTTTGGCCCCTCAAGTCAAGTGACTGATGCATGGCCTCAACCCTGAGAAAGTCAAAATATCCTGTCGTTTTTCGTCTGAGGGGGTGAAAGTCTCTCTGTCAGAGTAGCTGGATTTACTCAGCACAGGTGTGCTTGTGGCAGCACCTACCTGTCCGTCTTCATGGTGGGGTACCGTGATTGATGAGGTGAGAATGGCTGGATGTCAGCACTGGGGCTTCTGGGCCGTCGAGGGGGTGGGTGGGGTGTGGGGTTTTTGGGGGCAGCAGGGGGGGTCGGCAGCAACAGTCATTCCTGGCCACTGCTTCTGTGCCCGCTGTCACACTTCAGCCCTTAATGCAGGTTGGCCCTATTAACCAGCCATAAATAAATAATGTAGCCCATGCTTCTTAGTGAGAGTGTGAGCAAGTGCCGAAACTCTGTGCATTTCTAATTTCCTCGTCAAGGCGAGTCAAATGAAATTACTGTTTGATTCGAGGCATTCGCTCGACTGGTTCCCCTCCTTAAGTCCAAGGCACACATGCACAGGCAGTGAATGCCAATGCTGTGAATTTAGTGCTGAAATGTTTATGTTGCTCTTTGGAACCAGGTAAAAAGTTTAAGCTCTGACAGTGAAGGTTGACAAAAATGTGCTCTACTGTAGAGTGGTAGTCTTTAATGTAGTAGATGGTGCGTTGCACCCCACTGATCTTCTTCTGCTTTCTGTCCGTTTTTAATTCATGATTTATTCACTTATTTTTCACAAGGAGGACAGGCATCAGACGAGCTGATGTCATGGTCCTGGGGAGTCACAGAGCTTCCTCTCTTTTTATATTCTTCTAAAACACATCCCCAGATCACTCATCAACACAGGCTCCTTTTCCTAATCAGATTCATGAGGCTTCACCTTCCTGAGGCTCTGGGAAGCACTCCCACGGAGAAGCCCTCAAGTGGACCATCCTGAGGGAGTCGGGACGGGGACGTGGGGGCGGTGTGGGCGAGAGGAAGCGAGTTCCCCCCCCCCCCCCGTCCCGTGCAGGCGAGGTAGAGGAGAGGCAGCAGGTCACCGCTTTCTTCTTTTCCCCTCTTTTGCGTTTTATGCAGAGAGGCCCGCTGCAGTGCTCCATAATGAGGTCGTAGACAGTATCATCACACTGAGGGGATATGGAGGGTGAAACTACTGGATCACTCGCCGCGCTACGCTCCCCAAAAGAGGCGCACCTTTACACAGTTGTCACCAAATGCATTTTCATGAAAAGTAATAACTGGCATAATGTAGTGTGTCATTACTGGAGGAATACACTCACGACGAGGCACTAAACTCCCGCCAGTGCCCGCGCCTGCGCCTACATGGCGAGAGACTGGAACAGGTGCAGGGAGTGAATCATGCTGATGACATGTCCTTAAAGAAAAACAGCATCCTCTCCACACCTCTCTGCACAAATCCCTCATCTTTATGCAACCCTTCCTCTGCTTGTCAGTTTCCTAAAGAGCTGATGCCACTTAAGAAATTGTTTTGGGCAAAACGTTGAAAAGACACCTAAAGATGCTTTGTGGCGAGAGGCTTGCTCAGATTTCAGGGAGCAGTTGAAAGTTAAGAGCAAAGTGTACGGATACTGACTATTCTACGAACGTTTCTCTTATCTCTTTTACATGCATCTGTTGAAAGAAGGGAATTTCCTCCAGGCTGCAAGAAGAGATATCGGGACAGTTGAGCTTGTCTTTGCTGGTCTCCCCTCTCCATATCTCAGAGCGGTACCAACCCCATGCAGCCAAAGCAGCCCAAGAGACCAGTATGTTCTGCATTAGAGAAAGTCCAGTCGAGGCCTTTGTAGTTTTATTCCAAAAAAGGAGGGGATGAGAAAGCAGCAAAAATTGGTTATAAAAGCATGGCAGGCATATGATTTAGTGGGGCAATAAAGAATGGAAAGGTGGCCATTCATCATGGCAGCGAGCTCATGGAGAGAGGGCCTGTCACGGACACCGCCAAGTCCGGGAGGCGGCTCCCGGTGTGCCTCAAAAAAAAAAAAAAAACGCCCCCCAAAAACCCGCTCCAGCCAATGGCTTTTCCAGACAGGCGCAGAGGGCCGGTTGCTGACGGACAGACGGACATTTCCATCGCTCCCAGACAGCAGCAGTGTCAAAGAGGCGACCCACAATGCTGTGCGCTACCGCTGCTGGTGGCGCTATAGAGACAAGTTAGCATGCCACAGCGGTCCACAGATGTGAGCTAATCTGATCCAGGGCTGGGATGTTTCTTGTTTGTTTGTTGTGTGTTTGTGAACTGAAGCTCCCTTGTTGTTGTTTTTGTCTTTTTTTCCTGCCTGAGCGTCACACTGCTGAGGAAAAGATAACTGTTATCAATTTGGATATGAAGGGACCACTGTAAAAAAAATAAAAAGAAAGAAATAATAAAAAGAAAATAAAAAAACCTTTGAGCTCCTTCTACCAATGACCTTCAGAAAAAAAGATCAGGATTGTTAATTCCCAAATGAAATATCAAATTAATTCAGAATAAAATTTGAAATATATTTGCAAGGTCAAACTTAAGTTTACACATCAAAACAGAACATAGAAAAAAAGTCAGCAGATTTGAAGAAATTCAACAGGACTGACCAATTCTGATCGACCTGTTCAAGGCCAACCTTTCCAAGTATGTGAATATGATAGCTACTTATAAGCTATATTCTTACACTCAAGTCAATAAATGCAGACCTTGTAATTTTATTTTGAGGAGAATACTCATGCATCATATTTGTTTTGCTTGGGGTAACCAATGCTAAGGTACTTGAGTCCACAAACTGAATTTAAATACATTACCAGACACAAGTTTAGAAATAGAACTAGTTTATCTCTCTTTCACCTTTGTGGAATTGGCATGCTTTGTGACTTTGCTCTGGAACTGTTTAGCGGACTGTGAATTGGCAAGAGGGAAAGCATACACGCACAGAGGGAAAACCTTCTATGAAAAAAGTCCCGCAGAATCCATTCCCTCAGACATGACATGATTTCTGTCGGACCATGTGCACTGTCTGCTGGATCTGTTAGGGTGATTACAGTGGGATGTAATTGTAAAAAGCCTCTCTGGGTCGCCGTGTCACAGATGTATTCAAAAAATGCCTACGCCAGCGCTGTTCATTAAGTCTTATAAACTTCAGCTTACTACATGAGGGAGAAACAAACTGCTGTCAGCCCAAGGTCATGAACGTTTCCCATAAACTTTCCAACTTATCCTCCGCTCCTCTCTCTGTCGGAAGTGGTAAAGGAGGAGTTTCCGACATCCTCTGAAGATGTTTCCCCCCCCCCTCTTTTTTATATGGCTGTTTTTACCATTCCCTTTGTTATGCCCACAGGAATCCCACGTTCCTCCTGCTCTCTCCATTGTGTCTCGCCCTCGTGTTCCATTTTTTACAACCCCCCCCTTTCATTATTTTTGTATCGTCCTTACTAACAGAGATGCACAATGCTTTGTGATGCTGAGAGGACATGTGTGTGCACATCTGTCTAAGTTTACTTTGCCCTCTGAAAATGCGGAGTACCTTTGTGAGAACCTAGTGTGTTCTTAACATCCCAAAAAAGAGAGAGAGAAGGAAGGAAGAAAAAAAGAGAAGAACAAGCAAAGCACTCTCATGCGGGCTCCTCTGAAGAATGATAAAAAAAAAAGTTCCCCAATCTGAGGCCCTCTGTGAACTGGCTTTTAATTAAAACCACTTGTTCCCGAACTTGTACTTAATGTTTCCCATTAGTCATGTTTGAGGGATTACAGACAGCTCCAATGAAAGTCAAGGATTAAATGGAAAACGCAGATGTGCGAACAATGCGGCTTGTTTTATTGTGATCACAGTCGTTTAGTAATTACCAAAAATTTTACCAGATTTGACAAGGTTTCCTAATTTGGCCTGCAATTAACTTTGACTTCTTTCACAAGGCTGGAAAAAAAGAGAGGAGTTTACTCATGGGGTTACCCGGGTCTGTTTGAGGGGGAACCCTGGGTTCAAAAGTGCTCTTTTAAGAATGAAATGCTCTATTTTTTTTCCCCAGTCCCCTCTCATTGCGGGTGTAATTTACCAATGCCGGCTCTGACGAGGCCTGTGACTGCCCCACTCACTTTCTCGGTCAGCGTCAGGGTGCTTTATTGAATATGGCGTTTGCCTTTCTCATGCCCTTTCTGGATGACCATCTGTTGTGAGAGATAGTAAGTAGAAACAGAGTTCACCAAGAGGCACTTCAATGCGAGCTGCAATTGAACGACCATTGCGATCATATGTTAAATGGATACTGTGTACTTTATATAATTTTTTACCAAAGATTCGCTCTAGAATCTTTGATTTTTACTATCTCTACTCTCTACTATCTTTTTGTTTTCTTTTGTTTGTAGCATGCAGTTAAGTTAAGCAGACGAGTTAAGTGAGTGGGATAGGGGGGGTTCCTAGATTTATGAAGGATATCTAATCACCCTTAACATTAGCTATTTACCCACATACGCATACTGTCTGGGCTCTCCGCTATCTGTGTGCTCTATTTGCACTGACTGTGGTGGTGAGCCCAACCTCTAGGGGCTGGGGCCTTTCCCCGGGTCATTTGGACCTCCCTGTTGCTGCTGGGCTTGTTCAAAAGCTGGAGGTGAGCGCCTCTGCCCGGGTCCTCATTACCCGTCGCCCTCGTCTAAAGCAGCACGGCCACAGATGCCGGACTTGGCAGACGATCAGTGAATTTCCGAGGCATGCCTGCACATTAATTAGGCCCAGCACGTCCGCGCCTCAATGCTAGGTATATGCCTTTAATTATGTACCCTTGTTCTGACCTCTTGCACGGCCGTGTACCTGTTTTTTAAATAGTTTTCTGTTGGAAGACCCACAGAGATTCATAAAAACTACATAAGGTGATGCATCAACAGTATGATGTGCTTGTTTAAAATTCAGGGCAGTATGATTCCACGTAAGTGATTGGGAAGGGTAAAGGGAAAAATTAATCTCAGGTGCTTTTCCTCCGGAGAAGACAAGTGGAACATGGTTGGGATTGAACCACAGGCCATTGTTAGAAAAAAAGTGATCTATCTGTTTTTTTTTTTTTTTTCTGGGTCCGTTGTCTAGTTATTATCAACCACTGTCGATAAGACACATTATAAAGTTTATCATGGCATTGTAGACTCTTTAATTAATACTCAGTCTGTGCTATTTGGCAGGCTCTCACACAGATGAATTCACAAGGTAAAGCAAAGAAAAGCTGCAGAGGAAAGAAGGAGAGAGTTGGAGGAGGGAAGAAAAAGAGGGTAAAGAGAATGCTTCTCTGCACAGAGCTCGGAACAAGGTATGAAAGTAATTATTTTTGCTTTTCAAGATTTGGGCATATTTATGAGGCATTACTGCGGGAGTAGGCTGTTTAATGTTATTTGCAGAGCACACACATTGTTCGCATCAGGCGCACGGAGGCTGAGAGCATGGCTTTGAGGGCCTTTAGCTCCGTCAGCCAGCCAGCCAACCAGTCAGAGGACGGACCTCTCTCTCCCTCTCTCTGTTTCTCTTTCTCTCAAATGCTCCCACTTTTTACCACTTTCTTTTGCTCACTCTCTCTTTCACTTAACTGCTCTCTCTCTTTCTCTCTCTGTCTCTCTCTCTCTCTCTCTCTCTCTCTCTCTCTGTGTGTGTGTGTGTGTGTGTGTGTGTGTGTGTGTGTAGTGTACACTACACACACGTAATAATGGAGTCCGGGCCCAATCACTAGTTGGATGGCCTGCTTGTACTCCACTCTTTCGTGAGAGTGAGACAGAGGTATGAGTGCACCATACACACACACACACACACACACACACACACACACACACACACACACACACACACACACACACACACACACACACCCCTACTCCCCCGCACCCCCCAGTGTGCACACATATGGTATGAAGCAAAGCCCATCAGCTCATTCCATACTGCTTAAAAAGTGAGAGGGGGTTGGGGGTAGTGGTGGGGGGGTTTGGACAACCTGCCACACTCACTCAGATCTATTGCATCAGATAGCCTAGCAGTTGGAAATTATTTCGGAGAACCCCAAAGTCTTGTTGTAATCTACATTATACATTCTTTATGCATAATGCAGGATGCACTTACATTAGGGACAATTAGAGGTAAAGTGTGTTTTGTAGGGCATTTCAGTGGGGCATGAATAATCAATTTATAAATGGGAGGATTTCAGTCTTGTTACAAGCAAAAGGCACCGCTGCATCTCCCCATCTCGCTCCTTTTAGGTAATTTCTCGGATTAGAACTTTGGCAGGCAAAGACCCGTTAGCGGCCTGTCCTTTTTTTTGTTTCCAGTCTGAAAAGGTACAAAAGAAAGGTTAGACACATTGAAACAGTCCCCTTCCTCTGCTTCTTCACCCTTAAATGATATCATTTGTATTTGCGCGGTGCGCAGTGGCGCTGGGGACAAGCGGGACGATGGAGAGAGAGAGTGAGAGAGAGAGAGATGGAGATGGGGGGGGGGGGGTTATGGGAAGCGTGGGGTCCTTCCTCTGGCCCTGACTGGCAGGGAGGGAGGGAGCGAGGGAGGAAGTGCTGACTCGTGGGACCCACTTACAGCCGGGGGGACGTTGGCACGCTTTTATCCCGCCCGGCCAAATGTGAACTAAATAAAAAAGAATGGAGAATGGCTGCTCTCTGGGCTGTACCCTTGCTCCCCAGCTCTTTGTTAAAACCCTATCTCCACTGCTCCATTGCCCCCAGCTACATTAAATCCCATTAAATTCACCTTCATTAAAGCAGCTACCTTCTCTCTTTCTCTTTCTCTCTCTCTCGTGCTCTCTCTCTCTCTCTCTCTCTCTCTTTCTCTCTCTTCCCTCCTCGCCACGGCCCTAATGCAGGGCCTCTCAAGGACAGAGCCGTAATGAGGGTGGACTGGATTTAACCTTGAAGAGTACAGGTTTTCATTTCCAAATCAATAACTTATGCTTCAAAACCACCACGAGATCCAGCCTATAATTTTCAGGCATTAATTGCAGGGATTATGTTTCTGCTGCAAAACAGTAAGGCCAAAAAAGGTATTTAACTCCAAGCTGTGGTGTACATATTGCGTTTAGCTGTTAGCCGTTTTCTTCTTTCTATCTTTGTGTCTTGTACTCAGACAAACACAGACCAATGCATACAGTACACACACACACACACACACACACACACATACAGAAAAGAATTGACAGCTTGCACATTTTCTGAGTGAGTGGCCTTGTATGCTTGTATAGAGTAAGTTTGCTGTCCTGGCAAGCCTTGCACAAGCATATACGATTTCAAAGAGTCTTTATACTACATGTAAACAATTAGGTGAAGGCTGCAATTTCAGAAAGCAGAGCCAAAGAAGCGGGCTGCGCTGGTACATGATTCATCCTCTTTTTTTCTTTTTTTTTTTACCCTTTAAATCTTGCTCACGAAAAAATTGCAAGCCAGTGTCGTCATGCAACGCGCTAAATAAGGCGGAAATCTCCGCAACCGCTACGGGAGAGATGTCAGCCCTCGCTCTCGCCCTCGCTTCGCCTCTCCAAGGCTTCTGGCAGTGGAAAAGAGTGAATTATAAATAGAGATTTGAACACGGGCCGTGATTAGCAGACAGCAGGTGAGAAATGGAGCACACCTAAGTGGAGAGACCTGGCTGTCTCCCGTCTCACATGAGGACGCAGTCGCCGGGACGGGGCTCACTCTCTCACACGCTACACGCCCCCCCCCCCCTCCCCCCCCTCCATCCCGTGAGGTTAGGTGTGGGGAGGTTGGGGTGGGGGGATTGAGGGTGAAGGGAGGGGCCCCCATGTCATCATCCTATGGAAAGCCTTCATTTGTCCCGCGGTGATAATTTTTCCTGCGACATGTTCATAATGTGAAATATTGGATCTCATCTTAAGGTCGAAGGCAGGGGGTGGGGAAAGGGGGTGGGGGCGGAGGGGGTGGAGGGGGTATGGTGGGTAGCGGTGGAGGTGGGGGGTGTTATCAGTGCAGCTTCATTTTTTAATCAAATCCCCTTTCAATGAGGCTTTATTAAATTACATAGCTCATACTGTGGGACTGGGACAGTGGCAGCCGTATCGCTGCACAGAAAGAGCTTCTTGGGATAATTAAATAAAATTAATAAAAGAGCCTCGGCCGAAGCGAAGCGAAAGAGAATGGGAAGGAGGGAAACCCAGCGGCCTTTTTTGGGGGTTCTTTCTTTCTCTCTGTCTCATTTGGATCCTGGGGATTGTGTCATGCAAAATTAGCAAAGGCCTGTGTGTGTGTGTGTGTGTGTGTGTGTGTGTGTGTGTGTGTGTGTGTGTGTGTGTGTGTGTGTGTGTGTGTGTGTACATGTATGTGTGCGTGTATGTGTGCGTGTATGTGTTTAGCAGCCATGAGTTTAACCTGCCTGTGAGTTAATCCAGACAGACACACATACAGCCACACACACACACATACAGCCCCACACACACACACACACACACACACACACACACACACACACACACACACAGTTATTCCCCTAACATAAACCACACATTTGGCCTGTGTGGCAGAGGTGAACAGATGATATCAGCGCACAGTCTTATCTCAGCCCTAATATCAGATTAGACAGCATAACCGCTTGCTCAGGGGGGTGGCGGGGCTCTGAATTTTTACTCCTCTTGGTTTCTCTGCACTAGAGGAATGCAGGAGGACAATTTATGAAAGCAGCCTGTGCTGCTCTCCCTCCCTCACCTGTTAGGCTAAGTCTCTAAGGCCTAGCTCTCAGGTAACTCTCTCTCTCTCTCTCTCTCTCTCTCTCTCTCTCTCTCTCTCTCTCTCTCTCTCTCTCTCTCTCTGTCTCTCTGTGTTGTGTGTGTGTGTGTGTGTGTGTGTGTGTGTGTGTGTCTTGTCCTCCTTTCCTCTGGGGAAGTGGGCCCTGGCTGCTGTGCCAAATGTCAGTGAGATGACTGGCTAGACTCATCGCAGCCTCTGGCACTGTTGGCCAAGCAGTCAGTCTTCTTGTCTGCGACTCGGCCCACAGTGCATTGCATAAGAACTAAAACATCTCTCTCACAATCTATCTGCGCAATAAACATCCTTTTATTTTCTTTTTCTTTCCTTGCATTTTGCATTTTATGGCTCTCTGTAAACGTACAGCTGTGTGTGTATGTGTGCACGTGTATATGGTTTGCACATGGATATGTGTATATATATTCGAGGCCAAGCCGTTGCTGATGGGTATTTGGCGCTCACTCTATGTGAACTGCTTAATTGAGCATGTAATGTGGATAATTGGCGCTATAATGCGCTCTCATTGTTGGGGGGAAAAATCTCACAGGGTTCATGTTTGTCTTCTTTGGCATGTAATGAGATTGACGTTGATTCTCTCACTCTAGGCAGGAGCCTACGCCTTTTCTCTCTCTCTCTTTTTTTTCTTCCACTTGTGGTGTGAGGCTAGTTAGCTTAGTGTGTGTGGCATGTGTGTGTATGTGTATGTGTGTGTTTAATGTGCCCTGTAAAGATGTCTAGGATCTCTGTCCTGGCCGCAAGCATGGCAGCCACCTGTGTAGGCTGTGTTAACACTCTCTCCGGCGTTTCACAGCCACCCTCAGGCTTTGGAACTTGTTAAAAAACAAACTGTGCAGCCTTCTGCAGTCTATTAAGCTGATTAGAGTTTTAGCACAGTCTCCAGGACTCAGGACTTCAGGATTCAATCAGTTGTGTTTTTTTGAGTGATGTGTCGCAACATTCTCTCACCCTCCTCCATTATCCCCACAATGAGCTGCTTTTGAGATGCGGCTTTTAAAGCTGACCCTGGATGTTGAAAGTGATGTGTGGAGAGAAGAGACTTTACCTAATGGCTCGAGGGGGTCTGCGGTTGCCTGTGGGGGCATCGTGTGCACGTGGCCAGACCACAAAAGCAAACAGCTCAGCAGGCACCCACCTCTCTCTCTTTTTCTCTCTCTCTCTCTCTCTCTCTCTCTCTCTCTCTCTCTCTCTCTCTCTCTCTCTCTCTCTCTCTCTCTCAAACACACTCACACACACGCACGCACACACAGCCACAGATCTGTGATAAATGCAGCCCACCAGTCAAGACCTAAGTGAAGTTTTGTACTGTAACATGTTTTATGTTAAAGTTTTTCCCCGTCATTTACATGGCTGTTTATTTGCCGTCCCTCATCTCTCTGAGAAGGAGAAAGAGAGAGAGAGAGAGAGAGAGAGAGAGAGAGAGAGAGAGAGAGAGAGAGAGAGAGAGAGAGAGAGAGAGAAAGAGACAGACAAATAGCCAGACAGAGTAAGAGGGCTAAGGATCTAAGGAGAGCTGGTAAAGAGAGGCCCCTTGTCCTCTCGGCTAACCGGGGGTGAAAGACAGTGTGTCCGGCAGCTCTGAACAAACCCAACAGTATCTCCCAGCCATGCATGACGGATGGTCTGGGCAGATGGGGGTGGGTAGTTAGGTGCTGAAGACTGTGTGTGTGTGTGTGTGTGTGTGTGTGTGTGTGTGTGTGTGTGTGTGGAGGTAACCTGCAGAGAGCCCCTCAGAGCCAAATGAAAGTTTGGCGGGCAGAGGCTCTCAGGAGAGCGCTTTGGTGCGGAGCAGTGCCGGGGCTGTGGCGGGGTCTTGTTTGAATTAGTTTACGGGGCGGTGAAATGAAAAGCGCCACGCTGTGACGAGGAGGGCCCAGCCTGAAGGCCCTTTCATACTATCTCTCCCTCTACCGAGGGCCATATTTATATCTTCCAGACCAGTAATTAATCACTCGTGCCTTCCTTCTGCAGGCCCACAACACCGTACGTACTGCTCCTGCCTCGGCCAGCCAGAGAAGGGCTAGGGGCCGCTGGGGATGTGGTTGTGGTGTGTGTGTGTGTGTGTGTGTGTGTGTGTGTGTGTGTGTGTGTGTGTGTGTGTGTGTGTGTGTGTGAGGGAGGGAGGGAGGGAGGGCAGTACTGTATTTGCATTTCATAGATCTCTGGGTCCTGTTGAAAGCCACATTTCATAACTGTAATTAAAACAATAATTTAATTTATGGCAGAGCAACATGGAATTGGAGGTCTGTGAAGCACAGCTCTTAAAATGAGAGGGAATACCCTAAGTTATTCTGCTATTTATTTATATATTTTCATTTGGTTTACTTGTCTTGGACTCCTTGGCCCTGTATGCTTGTTCCGTGTACTTTCAAGAACAGAATAGATTTAGTGTCATTTTTTTTTCTGATTCAAACTACTCCAGATTGGCCCTGTCCAAATGGAATCAGATAAAATATGTTTGTCTTACCGTGGAATGCTGAGTGCATAATTGGAAATACGGCCGTGCTCGTGCATTATTTCCATATGCTCAGTGCAAACCATGTGCCAGACATGTAGAACACAATGACACACTAAACCTTCCCATCTATGAACAATTAGCCATGCTAATTCACCACAGACTGCCGTACATTATGTACTTTCACACCTATGACACTTAAGCAGCGTCAATACTTAATGTTCCTTTTGAAATGTATGTTTTTCCAGCGAATGAAAACCAGTTCCACTCCTGGAGATAAAAGTGACACTCATGATTTGAAATAAAGTCACTTTACAAAGGAGCATATTTCAAGAAAAATAAATGCGATCAATTCTGTTCTCTGCAGTTGGGGCTGAGTTGCAGTAGTCAGGTTGGGCTTTGGCTGCCGCTGTACATGCTTGTTGGCTTACAGTTCCCCAGGAGTAGACAGCGTAGAACAGGGGCTACTTTCAGCACACTATTCAGATGTTTCTGTGGTAAATAAGAAGGGAATGACACTGGGTGAAATGGAGCGTTTTATTTTGTGGTGTAGATTTGCACTCTGCAAAGACAATCTCTCTCTCTCTCTCTCTCTCTCTCTCTCTCTCTCTCTCTCTCTCTCTCTCTCTCTCTCTCTCTCTCTCTCTATCTATCTAAGTCTCTCTCTCTCATGCTTTTAAACAGTGCTATGTGGGCTGTATTACTGGGCCTCAGCTAAATGGGTTTTGGACTGTTATTCAAATGCAGTGTCAGAACTCCTTAGTCCCTAAGAGTGTCGTCAGTCCATGGCATGGACGCACTGTGAAGGTCAATATAGAAATTATATTACCAACTGTGGATTTCCTTCTACGTTTATATGCACAGTGGGCTCTGGCATTTTCGGGGGGTACTAACTGACTAACTGACTGCTAAGGGAATTTTCAGAAATATAACTTTAATGGCTTGTTGCAGCCATATTAAAGCACAAATAGCATAAATCAAATTTGCAGCCCAGTGCAGTGCAGCAAAGGCGCGGCCCTCTGATCTGTGGCCTGCTTTAGCCCGGGGAGCTCAGAGCTCTGATGCCAGCCAATTCCTGAGCCAGGCAGCCATTCCACCAGCCAGCCAGCCAGTCAGCTCTGGCCAGGGCTGTGAAGTTGGAGGTGCTCTTTACTGAACTTGACGTTGCCTTCTGAGGAGAGCGACAGACACTTTTATGTCTCCCTGTCAATTGAACTTTTTTTTTTTTTTTTTTTTAATAATGCGCCGTATATTTTTTTTCTCTTCTGCCCCACTGGCAGTGTGCTTTAATTAGATTACATTCTGCGCGGAGCTGTGGTTCAGAATGCCAATTTGTGTCCCAGACTGTGTAAAATTTGCTGTTACACTGGCTGCCAAACGGAGCAGGTGAGAGCCGACGAGGTCCTCGGGCACAATAGCATCCACCTCTTTTTTTATTTATTTATTTTTTATTTTTTTTTATTTCATTCATTATTTTTTTTTTCCCTCTTGCACTTTCCTCTCCTCTTCCTGTCCTCCTGGTTTTGCATGCACGCAGCAGCTTGCAACACAAGAGCATAAACACTTTAATGAAGTGGCTAAAGTGCAAACGCAATCAATCCCAGGGAGAGTATGAATTTTCATTAGGGCACCAGATCTAAAATAGTTCTCTCTCACTTGTAGACAGGGTTGGGGCTTTGGCAGTCAGAAGGAGAGAGAGTGCACAGACACACACCCACTCACATGCACACACACGCACACACACACACACTCACACACACACACACACACACACACAGGTATAGACCTGGAGTTCTGACACTGTTAACTGCTGCTCTCATTACACTTTTCAGAGAGCACACAGGAAGTGCTATTCCACGCTCTGAGGTGGAAGTGCATAAAAGCCACCGAGAGTCCACACAACGCACGAGCGAGCAAGCGAGCACCACATTTCAAACTCGACATGGCCGCTGTCCAACCATGGACCAGTGCCAGGAAAAATGATAATTGTCATGAAAAATAAACTCAAAATATCATTATTACCATGAGCCATGTTGCTTCCAATAACAATCTGACTTTTTATTTAGTCTGTTACAAATCTATAATTTACATTGAAAATAGGGGTCTATGTTTGAAGAGGCCAGCCAAGGAAAGCAGAAGAGAAGTGAACAGCTGTAGGTAATTAGAGTTAGCTTTGGGATGGCCAGGGATTCAAAGTAAACATGGACCCTTTCCACAGTCAACAACATTTACAAATGTAGAAGAAGGAAGCTACTGAATTTGCGAAGAATGTGCAGTGGGGATGGAAAGCGTAGAAGCATGAAGCCAGCAGATGGCGAAAATTAAATCCATGCAGAGTGCGGCTAACAGGACTGTGGGTTTATTCTTCTGACAGTTGGCCTTGCAATGCGTAGAGGGTCAAGAGGAGACTGTTTTAGGACAGTACCGCCAGGCCGATTTTTAATTTGTTTATTTTTAGATATATATTTTTTTGCCTCACCTCTACATAAAAAAAAATCTTGTGGGAAAAATATACCTTTTATTATTACTGCTGAATATTCCTTGTCATGGCCTTTAATAGTCAATCCTTTTAAACTTTCATCTCCTTTCTGTGCTTTAGATGTTTGGCAAGTAAAAGACCATCAGCAGGATGACTTTAATTTGACTTTACTTGGACACAAGACAAAACCTAACTATCAGTCTGTCAGTCTTTCCTATTCACTGATAACATGAAATATGTAGATTTCTCGTGTTTTTACGATTGGCCTGGAAAAGAAACTGTTTTCCCCTTTCCCCAATCCCACTGTAGGCCTCATTGTCCCTGATAACTACTTAATCTTTAAAAACTTGCAGCCGTTCCTTTTTCCACTGGGGTCTAATGGAGCACATAGCAGTCTTTAAGAGGTCGCTCGAAAGGAATGTATCATGCGGATACATTTATAACCGACCTGAGATGTCCCTCAATAATTAATGGAATTGTAATATTTCATGGTGAAACCCATCCTTTTTCATATCCAGGAGACATTGGCTGGATCTTTAACCCCAAGAATAAGTGAGCTGAGGGATATCGCTACCATACCCGAGGTGGAATTTTATTGTTAAAAAAGGGGGATATGCATGCATGCAAACTCTTAAGGGGTGAGGAATATGCATTGCTTACATTATGTGAAAGAGCATTGCAAATTTAGCTTAGGAGTTGAGCTTGAGCGGGCGCTTTCCCTTAAGAATGATATCTCCTCTCTCAAGCTTCTGGGCCTCTAAGCCTTTGCGGTGCCCACCTGACTAAAGTTTAAAAAGTGCCCTTAATTCATCAGTGGCTTGGCATCCCTGGCATTGCATTACCCCTTCTCCGAGGACCCCGCCGGAGAGGTATGCAAAGTGCCGGAGTGAAATGCCAGAGTGGGAGATGGAGGAGCGAGAAGCTAATCCGTAGGCGGCTGGAATGTATTGGCCCTGTCTGTCTCTCTCCATGGCATCCCTAAACCAAATATTAGCAAACTGGCTGGACAGTCTGTCTGAGGTAGTTGCTTTTAACAGCTTGCCTTAAAGCATGTGTGCACAGAAAAAAAAAAAAGTTTCTCTTTTTTTTGGTCCAAGCCCTTATTTTAAATAAAGTTGGCTGTGGAATTTGATCGTAAGTCGAGGGGCCCTTTCTCCTTTCAGGCTGTCTTTAACAATGATATAACAATGGTATTAAAAGTGCTGGTGTCGTGAATTATGGAGATATGAGTAGGCATTTGATTTGACTTGTAAAATGGTGGGTTCGACCAACAGGGAGGGTTCGGTTTTGTTTTTCAAAGCTAGGCACGACTTCAGAGGAATGAGGCTTAACATTTGCTTCTTGTTTAACCCTGCAGCTTGAAGAAACAAAATACCTCTCACTAGAAGCCGAATCACTTCATTAAAAACAAAGAAAAAATGTCGGCCGCTCCTTACTGCGCCCGTTGGTTTCACTCTTAATCTTTCAAACTGTCACTAATGTGACTAGGTTGTCCTTTAAAGTAACGTCTGAGGCTCCTGCACCAAATGTGTTGTGGCACATATGTAAAGGACGACATGGGTGAAATGCACCATGGGTAAGCTTCAGTGCTTGTACACGGTGCCCTGCCTTTACGTTTTGAAGGAAAACTTTCACTTTTATCACTGAACTTGAGATATGTTTCTGCAGGTTTATTTATTTATTTCATTTCACTGTTGAGAAAAACATTATGTTGTGTTTGAAAATTCTACCCTCTCTCCATCTGCATTATTCCATGGCTTTCAGCTAAAAATACACCATTCTACAAACGGCTATACAGACACCCCTACGAGTATCCATCTTAACAGTGTTGGTGGTGAGTGTGATTCTTTTATAAATGTCTCTCCAGCCTGTGAGTCAGTGCTCTTTGTTGTTGTTTAGCTGTTTTAAGATCTTTTTGTCAGGTAGTGTGAGTGAGTGAGTGAGGCTGGAGAGGGTCTGGCAGACAGTGGTCCTGGCCTGTGCTTGTGCCGAGCCCTCTCGACCCCGCTGCTCTCTCGGTGGGGTGTGCTGCCTGCCGTCTCACCCCAAGCTCATCTGGAGTGGGGAAGTTATGCGGTTTTATGACTTAATGACTCCTGTCAGATCTGATCAGGGGACTAGGATGAATGTTGCCAGCTGTTTTTTTTCACCCCTCTACCTTTCTCTCTCTCTCTTTCTCTCCTTCTCTCTCTCTCTCTCTCTCTCTCTCTCTCTCTCTGTTTCTTGCTGCCCCCCAAAACAGTTTGATTTTCTCTTTGTCTCTCTTCCTATCTCTCTCTCCTTCCCTCTTACCCATTCCATCGCACCCCACTCTTCCTTTCATGCTGCCTCCCTCACAGTTATCCAGCGTATCCCTAACACACACTGACCTCATGGTGGTGGTGGAGGCACATGTTTGGGAAGGTGTACGTAGTGTGATGCCTGAGCTTGCTATAGTACGTGTGGTTTGTTTGACGAGCGGCCGTTCACAAGAGTAAGGCCCCGGTCAGTGGTCAGTCACCGTTTATTTACAGAGGGGAGCAGTGTTGATGACGACCAGGAAAAAAGAAACCGGTCAGATGGTGTCGGCCAGATGAAATTGTTTTTAGAAGCACTTCTTCCTTCCTCTTGGCGTGATTGAGCCGGCTGCACACATCTTGGTCTCTCTCTGTGTGGGTCTCATTCTGCATTCAGAATTAAACACCATAGTCACAGTAGTGGTCAAATCTACATTTAAAGAAGAGAAAAATCTGGCTGGCCAGGATCTGAGGACCAGGGTGGATGGTGTGTGTGTGTGTGTGTGTGTGTGTGTGTGTGTGTGTGTGTGTGTGTGTGTGTGTGTGTGTGTGTGTGAGGGGGTAAGCAGGGGATCGGGGGACTGCGCTTGACCCCTCCCGTTCCCTGGAGGTGGGCCGAGGTCATTAGTTTTAGTTTTTGAAGTGTTCGGCCTTTTGATGTTCGATGTTCTCTTTAGGCAGCCTGGCCCGAAGGATATTTAATATCGCTCCAGCAAATTTCCAGTTAGGAATAATTTGAACTGAGCATCTGTCAAAGGAGCAGCCGTTTAAATACATTGGTCGCGGTTAAAGAGGCAGAAAATGAAGTCAGATTAGACAGAGCACCTTTCCTACACACAGAGTCTGGTGGGGGCCAAAGCGCTTGGATGTTGGTTTGGCATGGGGCTCTGGGGGTGGGGGCAGTTGTGTGTGAGTGTGTGTGTTAGCGTGTGTGTGCGTGTGTGTGTGTTTGTGTGGAGGTGTATATGTGTGTGTGGAGGAGAGTAGAAAGGGTTCGGGGGGGGGGCTGCGACTAGCTCCTGCTGTCCACTCATTACCAGGCACCCTCCCCATACCAGTGGGGTTCAAACGTGCCCTGCCTCTCTCTCCATCTCTCGCGCTCTCTCTGGCACACACACACACACACACACACACTTACATATATACTCCTGTGTGAGCGCCCAACAGAGGGATTGTCTCAGCGTTTCAGCGCCTTGATATTTTATTTATGAATGTTCTGGGGGGTGGGGGGATGGGATGGGGGGTTGGGGGGTGTAGAGAGAAAGAGATGGCATCTCAGACTGGGCCCTTTTCTCTGGCTGCGTCTCAGACACCCGTAGCAATGGGGAAGGCGGCTTCCCTGGTGCCTCTACATCAAAGATCCCCCTGCACTCCTACAGGCTGTGCTGGGTTGGTGGGGTGGGGTGGGGGACTTTTATCATAGTACACAATCCGGGGCTATGTTTTATCAGTGCTCCTGTTGAAAGAGCATGCATTAGAGCAACTCATTGTCAGACCACCCCACCCCAAAACCCAGACAACCCCCCCACCCATACACACACACACACACACACATACAGGCACCAACACACACACTTTCACTCTAACACTCACTCACTCACACACACACACACAACCACACACATCCCCTCTACTTATTCCTACTGACTGGCCTGGATGTCCAGACCTCTTCTCTCCGAGCTTGTTTCTCCCTCAGACATTTTCTGTCTATCAGTAGACGGGATCAGAAACTGCTGAAATGTGTGCTCATCATTTTTCTCTTCCCTAGGAAAGTGAAACAGGCACAGGGCACAGATGGGTCCTTACAGTGTCTGTACCAGTTTTGCTTCCATTGCTTGTTTGTGCCCAATCACAATCATAAGCCCTCATCTATATCTGTTGTTTCCTCAACACTTGCAATTATGCCGCTAATAATCACACTTTGGAATTCGTTGCCCAGAGGACATATATTATGTGATGTGTTTTTTTGTCTGTTGTTTATATTTATGTTTTTTGCTCTTGTGAGGTTGGATGTGCAGCATGATGTGTGCAAATGCATAGATTTATTCTGGCGCGATGCAGGAAATTGCGGCGCAGCCTAAAGCATGACATGTGAAACCAGGCACGTTCCTATTCCTCAGCTGGCCTGCATTTGAGCCAAAGCTCACGGTTTTGTGTTCTGTATGCGAAGCCCCCCAGCGCGCGGCTTTACCGCCTGACCTTTCCTGCAGATTGACTCTGCCGAGTTTGAGCGCTGCGGATGGGGGGGAAGAGTTAAGGGGATGTGATGGGTCTTGGTGGTGGTGGTGATGGTGTGTTGGGGGGGGGGGGCTTGTTAAAACCAATGAGAAACACAAGTGTGTGTGCTGCATCCCCCGCCCCCATCCCCCAATTTTCACCCCGGCCCTTTAGCTGCCCCCTCCACCTGTGCCGGGGCTGGGAGACGGAGGATGAAGACAGGTTGCGTGAGCCGCGTGGCCCAGACGCAACCTTCTGGGGGAAATAAACAGCGCATTAGTTCCAGGTCGTCTTGGAAGTGTATGAAACAGACATGTGTAGCCCAGAGGTTAGGGGAAGTCCACTCGTGGGGCAGTGCGTGAGGGGGGTGGGATTATTAGTAGGAAGGGACTCGTTGTGAACGGAGCTTTTTTTTCTTCCTCTTGGGTCTTTATTTTTCTCCGTCCTTCCCTCTCTCTCTCTCTCTCTCTCTCTCTCTCTCTCTCTCTCTCTCTCTCTCTCACTTTCCTCCATCGTTCAGTGCTCTGGTTTATCCATGTGCTGCAGCACCCCACACTCACTCACCCCCACCCTACTCACCCAACACCCTACTCCTCTCACTCACTCCATCACCACCACCACCACCCCTACCATTCCTGCAGTAAAAGTTCGCTCTGCATTTCTGCATAAAGCCAGTGAAATATGTTCAAGGCCCAAGTTCACAAGCATTTCAAGCTCTGCCTTGGCCGTTCACTCGCTGTTTAAAGAGGCCTCTGAACGACTGGTTTTTAGACAGCTCTTTGGACAAAAGGGGGTCTATTACCATCTCACATTCCATGCTCCCGAGAGACTATGTTTTCTTCTGTACTCCGGGTTATAGGAGCCACGTGCTGTGGGAGCTACACAATTAACCCAAAGCAGGTGATTCATTAGTACAAAAATAAACGAGTCTTTGGTGTTAATTGCATATAAATTGCTGCTGTGCAAGCGTTGCCATGGGTCCCATTTGGAACATATGGATTTTATAGAGTTCATATATGTCAGTCCTGCCTCTGCGCTAATTAAGGCATGCCATTAAGTGTCTGTCTTGACTCCTAGGAAAGGAATTCAGTTTATGATCTATATTCGTACAATCTGTAAAACTACTACTTATAAACTATAGGCTAGTTGGCTGAACTTCTTTCCTGAGTATGTAGATTGAATCTTATCATTAATGCCAAAAAAGAAAACTTTAAGTGAAAATCTATCAAAATAATTTTCATACATATCTATATTGAAATATATCTGTAAACTATACTATGTACTATAGATGCCCTTTGCTTTTACTCATCATTAAAATGCACTGCAATGTCAACTGCAGCTGTGAGCGTAAGAGGATTAGTGTCCACCTTTGGCTTTGGCTGTGAGTGATCTGTACATCGCAGGTGTGGAGATGCAGTGGGCGCCTCCAGTGACTCAGTGGGCTATTTAGTGTTAAATTGTGGCGGAGAGCGCGGGGTTTGGGAAGCCCAGAGTTGGTCGGCTAATTGTGCTTCCAGAGACTGGGCAGATGGAGGGAGGGAGCGAGAGAGAGAGAGAAAGAGAGAGAGAGACTGAGCCAGAGAGGGAGCTGGGGGTGTTTGATGTTGGAGGAGTCGTGTTGCCATTACGGACTTTGAAGTGAGATTGGGTGTTAAATAACCAGGAAATGGGCAGTAGTTAGTCTCCCCCTAAACTTTCCCCCCATCGCTCTCTCTCTCTCTCTCTCTCTCTCTCTCTCTCTCTCTCTCTCTCTCTCTCTCTCCCCCTCTCTTTGCGTCTGCTGCGGCTGCTGCAGTGGTGGCGTGTAGTCTGGCGGGCGGCGGGCAAGCAGGCGGGCGGGCGGTTGGCTGGGCGGCCTGAGCGGAATGTTCTGTAAGTGTGCCGCTGCGCTGGAATAGGCTGTCAGGGTTCATTAGCCAAACCTGCCCACCGTCTGAGGAGGAACTTGGCCGGTGATTTAAAACCAATCTCCATTACCTGGGCTCTTTCTTATTAACTCCCTGAGCCATTACCACTCCTCTCCTTGCTTCTCCTCTCCTCTCCTCTCCTCTACCACCACCTCCACTTCGCTTCGCTCCTCTCCTCTGCTCTGCTCTCCTCTCCATCTCTCTTTTTTTACCCCCCCTTCTCTCTCTCATCTCATCTCCTCTCCTCTGCTCTCCTCTCATCTACTTAACCTACACCTCCTCTCCAGTTGTTGTTCATGTGGCGTCTGTAATGAAGAATCACTGCAGGATGGGAGAAGGTACGGGCCTCTGTGACCTCTGGATTCTACTGATGCAGTGTCGTTCCTGGGTACCACGTCCTGTCTGGCCCCAGTGATCTCTCTTGGAAACTCACTGACGTATAGCAAAATATGCCCAGCATGCAGATCCATCTTCTGCACGGCTATGAGTGCACAGGAAAGGAAAAGAATCAGTTTCATGTCTAATTTATGCAAAAAAACTTTTGTCTTTGCGTGCAACCAAGATCCAAAATAGACGTAACGTCGGGAAAAGGTCATGTAATGCTTTGGCCCTTTTTCATGTTTCATTTTACCGTGGTGGGCTCATTAAAGCACCTGCTGTGCTGCTTTCTGGGGCTTTGCTTCGTTGGGAGCGTCTCGTCTCGGTGGTGGAGGAAGCTTTGCGTGAGCGCGAACGAGGTCGAGGAGCTGCTGGGGAGTGAGCCATGGAGTGCGTGTTAGGAAGTGTGTATGTGTGTGTGTGTGTGTGTGTGTGTGTGTGTGTGTGTGTGTGTAGGACCACTGCCCATCTCAGTAGGACTGGGGTGTGGGGTAGAACTGAGTGCCACGCGCCAGCGCCAGGAAGCCGCAGAGGGAAACGGGGTGAAAGGGCAGGTGTCTGCCACAGAATTTAATTAGGGAGATGGGCCTCTTTGTCCTCGATCCTGTGGCTGCAGGCATTCTTTAATTGTTCCCCTACCACCCCCACCACCCACACTGCTATAACCACCACCACTACCCCCTCCCATCACTAGTGCCACGCCACTCCTTCCCCTCTTTCTCTATCCCCACAAGATTCCCTCGCACATCATCTCACTTCTCAACTTCATTAGTATTCATCCTCCAGGAGCAATGCTCAGGGATGATTTAAGTCTAACTCGCTCCCCCACACATGTGAGTATACAAAGGCATTCATATGCATCACAGTCCATGTAAGTACTGTTCGTTCGCACACTAATGGATATGACTTTGACAGAAGAACAGGCCGGGCCCTGCGTATCCAAGTAATCAAAAATATGCCAGTCTCTATAACTAAAAGGGTTATTCAAGAGACTGGACATTGATGTGTTGTTGATGATTGTAAAAACTGTATAAGTGCCCATGGGAATTAAGCATCTCTTATAAAAAATTCCAACATGACCTATGATCAGTCTATTTAGTGTGTTTTCAAATAAGGTGATATAGCATGAGAAGTCATATCTGTGGAGCCTTTTTCCTGGGAAAATAAATTATTTGTCAGGGTGGTCAATAACACTGCTGGGACACTCTCATGCTTCTCCAGACCTCCCTCCACACCAAGAAACTGATCGTATGAAGACAAAGCTCACAGAATGCAAATAACTTGAGCGAACCCGACTCGGAGAATGTCCGGATGATTCTTCTGGGTCTCGTTACATTCATTCCTTCAATGTTTTATCACTCTGGAGAGGAATAAAAAGATGGGAACGAGACTGGATGAGGGAGAACCTGTCGGCGATGGAAGTCTAGTATCGTCAGATGGCCTCATCGCTCTCATTTAAAAGAACACTGGCGCTCGAGCCACTAGGAAGCGTCGGGCATCCTGAGTTGAGTACTTTGACGAGACTCCACCAGGCAGGGTCATTACGGGGAGAGAGAGTACACCTGCGCAACTGGCAGAAGGATGCAGAAGGGCATAATCATGCGCTTGCAATGGTTCATTAGCACAAGGCTTAAAACTCATACCGGGGAAAAATGAACCATTTTTCTGATCAATCATAAATTGATTAAATGTTTAATGAAATTCAGAGCTTGTCTCTGTGTGAGTGTGTGTGGGGGAGGATGATTGTTATGATGGATTCTTATTAATGTTGTGAGCAATTAGACTCTGGAGTCTTGCGTCTCAACATAGCCGATTTTGCAAATAAATTAAGAGTGACTTTGGAGATAGAAGTAAATTACATTTTTTTCTACATAAAGGAGGACCCCCTCACCCCCCATTTCCAGGCAGGGCTTTATCAGGTCCGCTTAGGCTAGCTAGCAGCATTAAAGAGAGAAAGTTGAGATTAGCTCAACCAATAATACTGCCCATCTCTCATTAAAACCCTAATCGTCCGTAAAATGAGATTGATGGAAATTTATCTAAAAGGTCAAGGGAAGGAATTTCCAGGCCTGACACAGGATTTAATGGACAGGATTTTAATTTAGCCGCCTCTGACAACAGCAGGAGGATTGAAAAATCCCCTCCAGGCGGATGGAGGGATGGATGGATGGAGGCAGGGGGGATTCAGCCCTGCACATGGCCAGTCATCCCGCATGCTTCTCCCAGCGTGTCTCCAGCTCATCCCACCTCCACCGCGTCCGCACGTTGGATCTCCATCGCCTGCAGCTCTCCAAGGGGCTTTGCAGGTATGGAACCCATTTGAGGGGATGAGGTGAGTTAAACGTCTGTTTCACGACCTCTGCTATAGTCGTACACCGCCAGCCAAAGCAGAGGATCACCCTGCCAAGACCCCCTCCATAAAAGACAAGGTCAGCGCAGCAACCGTTTTGCCGCATCCCACCATCCCCCATCTGTGATATTTGAATGATCCCAATCTTCCTGGGAATGTCGACTCGGAGAGAACACCTTTGTTGGGTGGGATTAGCTCGGTATTTGTTCTAGTCCAAACTTTCCCTCTTTTTTTCCCCCTGCCATCAATGTTTGTTGTTTTTAAAGAGAAGTTTAAAGCTGGTGTTTCATTGCCGACACATCCAGCCTCACCCTTTCCCTCCATCCCCATCTCAGCCTGGATATAATGTATTTATTTCCATTAATCTCTCGCCAGCGCACCGAGCTCAATAACTCCAACTTGCAATAACAGGATTAGGTAACACAGTGGGTGAAATTAAGGCCAGGCAAGCACACCCGATACCAGCAACACTTACAAAGTTATGTTGTGTAGTTTTCTCAACTCTGTTGTTGGTAGATATATAGTTTTTTATTACCCGTTGGTGCACAAACAAATTAACTTCAATTTTCTCTGTTCTGAGAAAACCTGGTGTGTATATAGCTAGGGCATGAAAATATAATCTTGCTTTGCAGCTCTGCCAGATGCCATACTGTGAAAATTAAGTATGTTTCTGTACAGGAATTATATGTTAATTGCTATATTTGCCACTAAACAATAGCTCAGTTTACTATGTTTGTTTTTAATTTGATCATACGGTTCTTGTTTCGTTTTAGATTAATATTGTGTGTGTGTGTGTGTGTGTGCGTGCATGCGTATGTGTGTTTGCCTATGTGCATGTGTGCACACGTTTGTGTCAATGCGAATGGGTTTGTGTGTGATGTTTTGCTCTGTGTGTGTGTGTGATGTACAGTATGAAAGAAAAGCGGGGAGTTATGAGCCATTGAATGGCTCTGCAGTGTACAGGGTTCCCCCCCGCGCAGCTCTTGAAGGTGTGGACCTGGTGCCTGCTGCTATAAAGGTTCATTTCTGATCTCCTTGAGAGCCTCGGCGGCTCAGGAGCCTTGGCTCTGATTGATTGTTGAGGCCATTGATCTAATTTGGAAGCCTTTGAATTTCTCTCCTCTGTCCCTCCTCTTTGTAAGGAGTTGAAATAAACCTAATTTCCCCTCGCCACACGCAGAGCGCCGGCACCACAGACGTGAGGAAAACATGGCAAAAGAAATAAATAAAAAAATAAGAAAGCCCCAAGAAACAGGCCCCCGTTCACAGCGGCACGGGATTTTTATAGACTGGATCAATTAAATTTGTCTTATTTGGAGCGGTGGGGCTCCGTAACTCGATAAGAGGTAATGCGGTTGAAAATGCCTCTCGCTGTGCGACCATTAGGCGCGGGAGAACGTTACCGTGGGAACATTAACATGCACGGATTACACCGACACGAGCCCTGCTCTGAACCAATTAGAGTCAGCAGTGGCCTGGCAGAGCACGGCCCAGCGGGGAGGGGAAGGGGAAAAGAGGAAGTGGGTATCCGTCTGGGCAGCTGGAATGGGGTGGGGGGCCCACACACCGCGGGGTCAGAGCCAAGGATGGAGACCCGCGGATGGACGGATGCAGGGAAAAGATGAAAGAAGGAGAGAAAAAGCAAGGGAAGGGGGGTGTGTAGGTGGAGAAAGAAGAGGGAGTTTCTTGGAAGGAGGAGTACAGCTTTCTATGGCACTGGGGAGAGGTGATGAAGGGCAGGTCCTGGGCAGAGCCGCTCTCTGCCCCTCATCCGCCCTCCACTCGCTTTCCCCTCCGACACCCGAGGACAACGGCTGGGAAGAGGAGGGTGGTGTTGGGCCCCCTGCCTGCCCCCTTACCCTAACCCCTCCAAACCACCTCACGCCTTCACCTCAGCATGGAGGCCCGCTCACTGATGCCCACTCGCTCGCTCCCGAGAAGAGCAAGACAAAAGGGGCTTGTTTTCACACTATTAGGTGGAGACTGAGAGGTTGGAATGCGGGGAGTCTGCTAATAATGCACCGCTCCGGCTCTCCAACCTCCACCACTGAGTTGGACTTCAAAGCAGAGTACAGTAGCTCGCCTGCCGCTGATTTGAAGTCAAATGGACAATGAAAGTTTCTTCAAAGTGTCTCCAAGCTTTCATTCAGACTGACTGCTTCTACAAAAGTATAAAACCCACATGCCAGTGATGTGATTTTTTTCTTCTTCCTGTCTCCCACGTCTCTCTCATTTTGTCTGGCCAGATCATAGCCTCGTCATTTGTCAAGCTCAGTTTTATTTATTTATTTATTTTCAGGATGGCTGTTCTTTACATGCCAACCCTATAGGCACGTATAGCTTTAGAGGCGATCAAAAGGCCCTTTCATATTTCACTCAATCTTCTCTCAATTATCCATTTTGATTATCTCTGATGCGTGTGTGTGTGTGTGTGTGTGTGTGTATGAGAGAGAGTGTGTCTGTCTCAGCCTGTTAGCAGAGACAGGCGTGTCGTTTGATATGTATTAAAATGAGCAGAGACGTGGCTGAGAGCCTGAGGACATGTAAGCACGTCCCCAGTGCCACCAGCCCCTCCCTGGCACAATTACACCCGCCGCTGTCTAATTGGGATTGCAGGCCCTCACTCTCGTCCTCTCTACTTCCCTCCTTCCTTCTCTCTCTCTCTCTCTCTCTCTCTCTCTCTCTCTCTCTCTCTCTCTCTCTCTCTCTCTGCCTGAGCGGTCATGTCCAGACTGGCGTGAAGTGGCAGGCCAGTGATTGCCAAGCTGTGACTTAGCTGGTGCCACGCTCAGTTGCCCACCAAACCTCCCTTCCCACCCCTCCTTAGTTCTTTTTTTTCCGGAGCCCTGCTTACATAATCGGCTAATGTAAATTTGCCCCAGCTAATTAGCGTCATCAGCTTGGGCTTTAATCTGATGGGACGCTGGATGCCTCCCCACTCAACGTCTCATTCTCTCTGTCTCTCTGTCTCTGTCTCTCTCTCTCTCTGTCTCTCTCTCTCTCTCTCTCTCTCTCTCTCTCTCTCTCTCTCTCTCTCTCTCTCCGTTTCACTTTGTCTTCCTTCCGCCTCTTCTCCGCTGCCACTGCTGCTGTCCTTGAAGCCAGGCACCCTGCTGGATGGGTGCATCCACTTATTCATTGCACTAAATAGAGAGGGGGGGTGGTTGCGGTGGGG
Source organism: Sardinella longiceps (assembly GCA_027497455.2). Lineage (NCBI taxonomy): Eukaryota > Metazoa > Chordata > Actinopteri > Clupeiformes > Clupeidae > Sardinella > Sardinella longiceps. Next base: position 6,146,805 of record JAODXP020000011.1, read on the forward strand.
AGGGGACTGTTGTTCTTGAAACTAACTTCTGCAAAGTTGAGCTGAATTAAAAGAAGGAGGTCGAACATGAGCGGCGTGCGTAATGGGCAGTCAAGCATAGATGCTAATCCACCTGACGGGTCGTGCTGGTGGGACGAGCGCTCCGATTTCATCGCTGGCCGTCAAATGCGGGCACTCCCAGACAAACACTTGTTCCTTCAATTAGTGTCCATTTGCTTGTCTCCCTTTCATGTCTTTGCGTCGCGACACTCACTCACACACTGATGTGAGAGTGTGTGTGTGTGTGTGTGTCTGTCTGTGGGTGTGTTTGGCTCACTTTGTTTACACTGTTTCTGCTCTTTAATTGTGTTTGGCTGACTTAACGTTATGTACCCACTGTGAAAGTCTTTGAAGGATGTCTATGGTGTGATGATTTGTAGCTAATAAATGTCTGTTGTTTGCAATCTCCTTTCGAGTAGTTTTATTAGGTTTCTAATTTTAAGCCTCCATGTCTTTTATTTTCCCCTTCCAAGATATGTCTCCATCCCTGACTCCTTTTTGACTCCCCCCTTCTCTCCGCCTCTCCGCAGCTCTGTCCCTGTGCGCTCAGTACATCCTGTCTGCGGTGGAAGGGGCATTAGCTCGTTTCGCAGTGGCGGGCCCGTCTTCCAGCTCCCCGCAGCCTAGAGCCAGATAAGATCAGGCCAGGCACTTGTGATGGTGGCTGGGTCATTGAGCAAAGCGACCTCACCAACCCCCCCCCCCCCCCAACCCCACCTCCCACCCTTCCCCTCCCTCCACCTCAGCCCTTCAACCATGCCCCCTCCACCACCTTCATCACTTCCCTTACTCACACCAGCCCAACCACCCAGCCCCGCCTTCATCCAACTCACTCCAGGCCCTATCATGAGACAGTGACACTGCTTGAGTGCGGGGATGACAATGGGATTTACACACAAAGCCCGGTGTAAGAATATCTAATGCGGCCATTAGCAAGGGCATGAATGCGTCGGGCAAGAGGAGAGTAGAGGAATTAAGTTTGAGTGCATCCAATTTAGTTTGATTGCATGCATTCATTTGCATGCGATTAGCTCCCAGGCTGACAGCTCCCGAGATGAGAGCAGAGCAGAGCAGAGCCGTGGATGGGGCCGGGGCTTTATTGCGCATTACCTAGATATGCCAAGACGTCCAGACTGACAGGCCACCAAACAGCCCTGTCCTCTGGCTCCCCTTCGCCCCTCACCATGCCTCCCTCTGCCTCTTGGAGCTTTGCTTTGGTGAAAAGTTTTTTTGTTTGTCTCTTTCTTTTGCATTTGTTGTCTTTGTTGTCTTTCTTTCTTTCTTTCTTTCTGTCTCTGTCTGTCTTTCTTTCTTTCTTTCTTTCTTTCTTTCTTTCTTTCTTTCTTTCTTTCTTTCTGTCTGTCTGTCTGTCTGTCTGTCTGTCTGTCTGGCCCCTCATCTTTTCTCTGTTGTTTTGGTGAATTCTGCAGTAGTTACTGTTGTGTTGATGCTGGAATATTTGTATTACCCTCCATGCTGTGTGTATGTGCAAGAGAATGTGTGTGTATGCGCAAGAGAGAATGTTTATCTCAGCATACTGTACATGTGATCTGTATGTGTATGCGTGTGTGTGTGAAAGAAGGGAGTTGTGTTTTGATTTGTATGTGTGTGTGTGTGTGTGTGTGTGTGTGTGTGTGTGTGTGTGTGTGTGTGTGTGTGTGTGTGTGTGTGTGTGTGTGTGTGTGTGAGAGTGCGTATGTGGATCTAATGCTCAGCAGCAACAGTTCAGGATTTGTGTTGGGACAGCCGCAGCAGCCTGGGAGAGCGAGACTGAAATTAGATGGCCGACTTGTGAAATATTGATGTCCTCTCTCTGTGTCCATTGCGAGCCCCATTCATTATTCATCCTACCTTGAAGGTACCATGCGAGGCGAGAGATGGCCCCCTTTTCATTCAGACCCCTGCCCACTCCCACTCCCGTATTTGCTCTTCTCTGGTGGACGAGAGATTCCAGCCGCCTCCACTGGCATTTCGCTTCGCTTCGGCTTTGGTCATTCACACACATGGAATTTCTTTTTCTGTTTGATGTTTTTCTTTCTCTTTTTTTTTCACCTCCCCACTGAGCTCTCTACACAGCAAGCCCACAGCCACACTAGGTGTATGCATATGTGTGTGTGTGTGTGTGTGTGTGTGTGTGTGTGTGTGTGTGTGTGTGTGTGTGTGTGTGTTTGTGTGTGTTTGTGTGTTTAAGAAAGAATCTCTCTGTTGGTGTGGACCTGGTATTTGACCCTCCACAGAAAGCCACATAGCAAAGATTTGGAATTCTTACCAGTTTATCTTAGTATGCTCCAGTCTTCTGGGTAATTTTCTTTCAAAAGTATACTTTGGCCTTCAGTCACAGTTTGAGGGCCTATGATTTCAAAACTCTCACTTGCTCTTATTAGCATTACTATGATATAATAATGTTAATACATGCTGCATATCACCACTATAGATTTTTTTTTTTAAAGTTTAGTTTTGATCTCACTTCAAATCTGTAAGATCTCAAAGTCACTCTGTGCTTTTCTTCTCTTTTTTCTTTTTTTTCATATACAGCTGACAATTAATGCCCCTTGTGTTGGGTGAAATCATCGATGTGGAGTTAAGAGTTGGATGGATGGATTTTTGAAAGGTGCGTCTGTGCTACTGCCACTCCGCGACGTGTTGATTTGATGCTGGAATCCCCCCGAGGTGCTGAGAGCTCACCAGCGCCTCGCCCGTCCTCCAATGGGACAGGACGTCAGCTCGCTAAAACGGAAGAGCAGCAGCCGTGGAGATGGGAGCAGGTGGGTTTCGGGGGCTTCAAAGACCCCTCGGTAATCCGCAGAAAAAAAAAACAGCACAGGCAAGAAAAAAAAGAGCTCTGAAATGTGCAGAACATCTCTGAGCTTCTCTTTCCAAAGACCAGGGCTCAGTGCGGGGTCCGGTGCGCTGCGCAGCGCTTTGATGCGGTCGATCCCTAAACTTTTGTTAGTTTATTTGGCCGCATTTTTATGTATAATGTGTATTCGGACCGTTAGCCCGTCTTTTAAAGAATTTACAGGAAATCCCACCAAAATAACCTTGGAGTTCAGTGCACTTGCTAAGGCATCAGTCGATTCAAAGGCTCAGGCGCCAAGTCTTCAATAACGCAGAAGGAAAAGCACTGCGTCAATCTCAGGATAAGTTCTATGAGAGGCAGGGAAAAAAATCCTGGCATAAGCAAAGGAGATCTTATCAATTTTATATTTTCTGAGCTGAATAGTAATATATCGCGATAGCGATCGATAGATGAACTTTCAGATAGGTTGTTAAAAATGATTTAAATGCATAGAGAGCCTGAGCAAAGATGGAAAAAAAACGTCCTCACGGTGTCTGTGAAGTTCTTGACTGCGAATCTATCAGACCTGCTTTGAGTCCGTGGATCTTCATTTCTCTATTTTCAAAAAAAAAGGAAAAAAGGAAAAAAAAAAAAAAACAGGCATAAAATCAACAGAATTGAATCTGTGTACAAGGCATCGGCGCAGCATCTCTTAAAGTTGTTGGGAAGGAAAATAACATGAAAAGAGCTCCCCTAGAATATGCTGGTGCCCGCGCAGAAGAAAGGCACTCTGCCTGTCGTGTTTCAAGGGTATTCTCCCCTGTGTGTAAAGTGTTGTTCTGGTAAACTAAAGTGAAGGGAACCGTTCACAAAGATGAAAGGACACGGAGGGGTATCAAAGGGCCTGCTTCAGACCCAATCTAGTCAAGCTGATTTCTGGAATTTTCTGTAATGCGTGGACGCAGAACAGAGGCACAGGCTGCCGAGGATGAGACGCTTTTTGATTCTCTCCTCTCAATATTTTTGGGTCAGTGGGTTTGAGCTGTGGCGGTGGAAAAGGGGGGAGAGGCCATTTTGTGACCGTGCGGTGATTGTTGACGACGGGTGTCCGACTGTGCAGAGCCTGTGTTTACGAGGCGCAGTTTCCTTGAGAAATGAGAGGGGGATTTTTTCTTGGTGTAAAGTGGGAGAGGAATGGTAGGGCCAGAACGCCGTGAGGCAAAGCTGAGGCTCCAAAATGCCTCATGAACATCAGACTCTTGAGTCGCTGCTCTCTCGTCTTGCTCATGAAAGGTTCCGAGGCTCGGGAACAGAATCTTCTCTCTCTCTCTCTCTCTCTCTCTCTCTCTCTCTCTCTCTCTCTCTCTCTCTCTATCCCACTTTCACTCCCACTCCTTCTCACTCTTGCTCTCTCTTCCCCCACTCACTCTCTCTCTCTCTCTCTCTCTCTCTCTCTCTCTCTCTCTCTCTGCAACATAAAGATGGATGTGAGCTGCGTCTCCCCAGCTTATTTGAATCAGAACCGTAAGACGTCCAATTTTTATCACCTCTGAGGTGCAGATTCGGAGCAGACCTGGGAATATGAAAAGTACATTTGTGCTTCATTCCGCCTCATTCGCGTCTGCCTGGAATGCCCCTGCAATATTAGAAAGCACAGCAATTTTGGGGCTGTATTTTCTGACGGAGCAGTTTGAATCCGGCCCATCTGTGGCCCATTAAATTATATGAAATCACTGGTATTTTTCAAATACATGCTGGGTTGAAAACTGTTAATAAATCTCTGGATGGGTACGATGGAGAACGAGAGAGAGAGAGAGAGAGAGAGAGAGGGGAAAAGAGCTGTGGTTACATAAATATGAGTGTTTCGTCAAGGTGACTTCGGCCGGTCACTCGCTGGAAATCACTCGGCTTCCATAATGATGAGCTGGAAATGGGCTGAATTAAGTCTGAATCGGGCGAAAGGCGAAGGTGCACTCTCTCTCTCTCTCTTTCTTCCTCCCTCCCTCTCTCCCTCCCTCCTTCCCCACATGATCCTCCCTTTCCCTTCTCCCCCCTTTTTTTTTGTTATCATCCAGCCTAACGGCATCATAGCCGACCCCGGGCACATTTAAACTGTGACCGAACACTGAAAGAGCGGCAGGAAATTACACCCAAGGCTTGCATGGCTTCCGTCTTATATTCATCTGCTATTATTGACATGCATGCATATCTCTGGCATCACAGCTCTGCCATATTCCTACCCATTTTATGTTAATTGTATTGTGTAGAATACGCACCAAGGTGCTACATATCGCAAGGCCATGTTTTTGTTTTTCTTTCAAGGAAATATGGAACATTTAAGTACTATTCCATAAGATTTTTCTTACATCCACCTCAGTGAATGTAGTAGGGAAAGGGGTCTGTGTTGTCTGAATGGATGCTTTGAGAATATGCTCACCTTTCTACCTGCAGAGGGTGATGTTGTCTTATGCATGGTCCTTACTGCCAGGGTTGCTGGCTAGCCTCTGTGCTCTCCTCTGTTACACACACACACACACACACACACACACTCTCTCTCTCTCTCTCTCTCTCTCTCTCTCTCTCTCTCTCTCTCTCTCTCTCTCTCTCTCTCTCTCTCTCCCCCTCTTTCTCTGTGGGAAGGGGTTCTCGGCTCAGCCAAGTTTGATTGTGCTGTCGGCCTGTACCAGCAAATTTCAAAGTTATTAGTCCCAAATTTGTCCAGACGTTCCCCTTTTATGGCTCCGCACTGATGTGGTCCTAGCGGGGAAAATGGGGACATTAACAGATAACAGAGCAGAGAATTTCATGTACTGAGTGCTGTTCAAACATCCCACCCAGGTTCAAATGGAGAACTGACTGAGGAAGTCTTTCCAAATAAAAGCAAGGGCTTGTGCCACATGCTTTTAATGACCGAGTTGAGCGAGCGAGTTCTGAATCTGAATCACCCCCACGTTAATCATCAGGCTTTGTAATTTATAAAATATTCCTTAAGAAGAAACTCGCCTTTAAAAGTCTTCATAAACTAGACGCTGTGTGCATAGAGCACATTTGGTTCCCATTCTGTCCTTGAATAGGAGAACGGCCTTTATGTGTGTGTGTGTGTGTGTGTGTGTGTGTGTCTGTGTGTGGGTGTGGGTGTCTGAGAGTTTTTTTTTTCCTGAGGTGTTTTTGATGTCTGTTCACGAGCTGTGTTCTAAGGTTGCGTATATATATGACTGTGTGTGTATGTGTGTGTGTGTGTGTGTGTGTGTGTGTGTGTGTGTGTGTGTGTGTGTGTGTGTGTGTGTGAGGTGAAGGCTGGGAGTTGCGTGTGGCTTGGTGTTGGTTAGGAGAATGAGTGTAAATGTGATGGAAGCGTTAGGAGAGATGATGTGGCGGCGCTCATACCGTTAAGAACTGGGAGTGATGCCGCAACTGTTTTGTGGCCAGTCTTTGGTGGCTCAGTGGAGAGGAGATGGTTAACCCCCCATCCCCCCTCCCCCAACACACACACAAATATACAAAGACACACACACACACACACACACACACACACACACACACACACACACACACACACACACACACACACACAGCATAAACCTATGCACTCCGCTTGGCTCTCCTCTTTCTTTCGTTCTTTCTCCTTCTCCCATTCACTCGCTCACTCGACTATGAAGACACTTCATCTTCTCTGACAGTCTGACCACTGCTGCCTGATCTGATGCGCTCAGCATACCTTCATTGCATCATAAATAAATCAGAGAAATGACTTGCTCTCTCTCTCTCTCTCTCTTTCTCACCCCACACCATCTCTCTCTCTCTCTCTCTCTCTTGCTCTCTTTCTCTCTCACCTTCACTTCCTTTCTTTTATCACTATCTTCTACCCTTCTTTTGTGTTTTTCCTCTCTTTATCCAGGGGCAGAATGGAGTGAGAGAGTCTATGATTAGGAGGGATTCTTGTGTGTTTCTCCTAGTCCTGCCTCTTGTCACTTCTTTCTGTATCCCCCCTCCCTTGGCGTACACACACACACACACACACACACACACACACACACACACACACACACACACACACACACATTTATATTTATCGCAGAGGGGAGAAATTATTTTTGCTCTTTAATGGTATTCAGTTTCTCCTTATGACATTATCTGGTGTAATTTTAATTTAAATGTCATGGATATGAGTGATTTCCCTAATTAATCCACAGGGCTGGATAAAAAGAAATAGTCCAGGAAAAGAAGCAAAGCAAATGGCATCTTTTTCGTTTCTCTCTCTTCTTCCCTCTCCTGTTCTCTCTCTCCCTCTCTCTCCCTCTCTCTGCCTGTGTCTCTCTGTCTGTCTTTCTCCCTGCCATTGCCGTGTGACATGTATTGTTATTAAAGTGGAGCCAGAACCACAGACACATCCGGTGTGGACGTCGGAGAAGCTGGAGATTACAGCGAGAGTGGGTGGGACTTGGGGGGAGTGTGTGTGTGTGTGTATATATATATATATATGTGTGTGTACATATATGTGTCTGTGTCTGTGTGTGTCTGTGTGTAGGAGATGTGAGAGAGGATTGTCAAGACCCCCCCTCCCCCCCTTCCCCCTTCGCCCATACCTCCACCCCCACCCCTACCCCCAGTCCTTCCTGTAATCTTCACTCCACCGCGGGTAGTCTCAAACCTTGTGTTCGTCCACCACCAGCCAATTACCTGGCAGCCACGGCCTTATCCGCGGCGCAGGCGTGATGCTGCGGCATGATGGGGTTTTTGTATATTGAATTCCATCTCCTGGCGAGATAAAGGGTGTAGGAACAGGGCTCTGCCGCTGCGTTAGATAAGTGTTTCTCACAAACGGCTCCTCGCCTCCTCCTCCTGACACTGATTGTGGAGAAAAGAGACATTGGAGGTGGCAGGAGAAGGAGAGAGAGAGAGAAACACAGAGAGAGAGAGCGAGAGAGAGAGAGAGAGAGAGAGAGAGAGAGAGAGAGAGAGAGAGAGAGAGAGAGAGAGAGAGAGGAGGGTGGTGGGTGAATGGAGGGATGCGCATTTTCATTAATTTATTTATTTTTGCTCAGTCTTCCCCTTTTCTTTCTGTTTTTCTTTCTCTCCCCCTCTCCCCTGTTCCTTTTCTCATTCTCTCTCCCTCCTTGTGGTTTGAGCTGAACACAAAAGCCGGGAGCCAGAGCAGTAGATTGGGAGTGTGTAAGATTTAATAACCAGCGGTGTTTGGTGCTGGACTCATGTTTGTGTTTGCTGAAGTGCTGCTCCAACCGCGTACCGTCACTCTGTTGGCGACGGGGGAGAAAAAACAAAAAACAGCCGTCACACACATCGGACTCGACATCACCCCCCCCCCCCCCCTTTCCCCCAAACATCACCCATGACAACTGGTGCACCAGCAGGCTCCAGCAGCTCACAAAACTCCACTTCATCCTCATTCCAATGAGGAAAAACAAAACAAAAACAAAAACAAAACAAAACCAAAACAAAAAAAAAGAGCAGCCTCACCCCAAAACCAAAACAAAACCAAAACAAACAAAAAAAAGCGCAGCCTCACCCTCCACCCCCTGCTCGGACATGCTTTCACCCCTCCCAACTGCAGTGACACTTAGTAGATGATTGCTTCAGCAGACCATCAGCATTTATTCAGGATCACCACCCTCCTCCACCTCCACCTCCTCCCTCCTCCTCTCTGCACCCAGGCCTATTTGTAACCTGTCCAAAGTGGACTCCTGTGCCCCCCATCGCCTTGGTCAGTGCGGCCCATTAGTCTCTGTCTGGGCGGAGGCAGGGTAGCGACGGGGCCTCTCGGCGTCCCACTAGCCAATCCGCTCATTGGCTGCGTCGGGCCGGGGGAGCGGCAGAGAAGGGGTCCCAGCTCCATACATCATTCGCTCAGCCTGTGTGACAGAGCGGGACAGAGATGCAGAAAGTAATGAGTCCACTCCCATGTCACACCACGCTCTGAAAAATAGATTGAATTCTTTAAAAAAAAAAAGAGAAAAAAAAGAAAAAAAGATGTGTTCATCATTAATAAATATACATACACATCGTTTAACCTTTGTTTAATCTCAGGAAGGTTAATTGAGTACTAGTGTTATAATGTCAGTAAGTCCATGGGGATGAAGCCAACATTTTTCACTGCTTCCTGTTTTTCCCTCACTGATGGATTTTTTTTTTTTCACTACTTCTGATGAACAAACTGGATCCATGAATTCCCAGAATCCTCCCCTTTCCAGCCCTCAATTCCCTCGATCAACCAGCGGGGGTTAATGAACACAACCCAGCGGCGGTGGGAAAGATGTTTCCAGTTAGGACCAGGGAGGATGACAGAGAGTAGGCCCACGCTTCGAAAATTCAATTGGAATTTTTTGGGTGCCCCTCTCTGAATTCCGGGCCTGTCTCCAGTGAGGATGTTCCTGTGGGCCCCCTCTACTCACTCCCCCAGCAGCTGTGTACACTACCCCACCTTGCTCTGACCTGGCCCCTCAGGGGGTCAACTGCATAGGGTCAAGTTCAGTGGGTTTGGGGCTAAGCTCCTCTGCCGTGCTGGGTGGTGCCACTGCTTCCTGAGAGAAGATTGAGGGAAGAGACTGGATGCTATACTAGCAGCTACAGTACATGCTACAGCAGGACAGACAGCCTTTGTATAGCTACAGTATGGGACTGACTTTATATACTGTGTGTGTGTGTGTGTGTGTGTGTGTGTGTGTGTGTGTGTGTGTGTGTGTGTGTGTGTGTGTGTGTGTGTGTGTGTGTGTGTGTGTGTGTGTGTGTGTGTGTGTTTTTAAGGGTTAAGTATCCAGTATGTTGGGGTTGGGTTCACCCACTATAAAATTTTCTGCACATGTCTATGGATTTGCATCCCTAGCATGCTGTATGTGTTTTCACATATAAAACAAATTACCATGGTGCATACATTTGTCGGGTAAGTGATGAAAATGGTGTCACACTGAAGTGTAGTGGAACAGTGGCCACAGCACATAATGTGATGGCTTGCTTACCGAAAGGCATGCTTGCTCTTATCAACATATTGCACCATAGTCAGTTTCGCATTAAATAAGGGGGACATTTGCTGGAGGCATTGTGGTCATGGCACTATGCAGAAGGAGTGCATATCTTTATGTCTATTCTCACATAGTGTGTGTGTGTCTATTTCTCTCGCTCTCTTGTTCCTTCTCACACATCTACTATACACCCTGTCAAACACCCACACCCGGTACCTCGAGTGTACACACACACACACACACACACACACACACTCCACACCACACACACTCACAGAGACGGCGTGAGTTCTCACACACCTGGAACCGATAAAGGCCCTTTCATGTTTCTGGGGCTATCCTGAGGTCAGTGAGTGCTGCTGTACTGAGTGAGCTTTACAAGGCGAGAGCAAAGCTATGGACCAAATGAAATGTAACCGTATACCATCGCCCATCGCCAGGTGCCGCACAGACCTAAAAAAAAAAAGAGAGAGAGTGAGAGAGGAGCTTTTTTTTATTAGTGCGCCAACCTTGAGTCGTCCCTGTGCGTCTCTGCAGTCTTACGAGCCAGTTGGACTGTGTTAACTCCGAGGGAAAAACAAGCAAAAACAAGATGCTTTCTCTTCTGTTTATAGGTGGTTCTATTTAATCAACACTATATAACTTAAATCTACACCTGTCAGACTGTGGCGGGTTGTCTTTGCTTTCATTCCAGACATTTATCACGCATTTAAAAGGATGCCGTGGCGTAGTACGTCGAGGTGCAGTGTGGCGCCGCGTTTCACAACGGCGCCTCTCCCCTCTGCCTCTGCATTAACCTCTATCCTCGGGGCTTTTGCCTCTCAGTGACTTTGACATGACGCGCTTGGCTGTAAATGATGGTTCAGAGTCTGGATCAAACGGGCAGCGTATACGGTAAATAAAATCAAACCGCCCCGCACCGCTCGGAGGCTCCTCCGTATTGACAGGGCTATGATACCGGCGAAGAGATGTCACCGCATGTCAAGGGATCAAAACCAGCCCCAGCCCCAACCCCATGCACTTGCACTTGCACTTGCACTTGCACATGCACTTGCATGCATACTCCCTCTGAGGATTGGGTTCAAGCTGATGTGTATTATTTGTCAATGTGGAGTGTGGTGTGTGTTTTAAAAGAAGAGCAGGAATAGCTAGTGAAGGTGCAGACGGAGAGGGTGTGATATTGTGTCTTATTACTTCATGGTTTAATCCTCTCCTTCGCAGCTCACACACACTGCACCACACCTAACCCAAATCATAGAGACCATATAATGTGGAATGTGGTTTCACACGTCCCATAATGGGGTTTCCTACTGTAAGAGACAGTAGAAAGATCAGTTGTATAAGTAATTCCCATTTTTATTTGTGTATTTTATATGAAATGGTATGTTTTTTAGTCTCTAATTAATTACTTTCATATTTTTTCTTTCATTATGTGTGCATATTTTATGTGTTTGGGTGTTTGGCAGGAGTCGTGTAAGGCATATTAGAGGGATACTGTAGCTCTGTGTCTGTCTGTGAGGCTGATCTCTGACACTGGCGTGGCTGTAAAGTTTGCGGTGCAGGTGTAATTCCCTGTAAAATGCTCTGTAATTTACTGGCCTTTGCGAGCACCATGTGTCTGGGCGCGAAAATCAATAGGACGGCCGAGAGCGGCTGTGCGGCGGCTGTGGTGGCGGTGAAGGCAGAATCCTCCTCTAGGCTCTGCACTGGAAACAGCAGTTAGGGTAATTTGGTAATGGTTGTGGTCGGAACGGGTGTTGGGGATATCTAACGCTTTATCAGAGCCAGATCAATGCTTTACAACAGCATCGTTTAACCCCTTCTTCAGTGCATCAGTGCCCCCTTCCTCCTCTCCAAATACACGCACACACACACACACACACACCCACACACACACACACACACACACACACACACACACACACTAGCTCTCTCCCTCCATTCCTCCATACCAGCAGAGGGCTCTTGCAGTAGATCCTCCCCGGAGCCTCTGCGTTCCCCTGGGGATGTGGAGAACAACCCTGACTCAGGCACCCCCATCCCCTGCTCGGATGCGCTCAGACTCACATACTTATTGCCTCATAGCCTTGTGGAGCTTGCCTCAGGCAACTCTGCATAGAGCTTGTGCATGAACCCCCACAGCTGTTTCAAAGGCACGCCATGCAGAAAACATGCATTGAATCTTACAAGATACTACTTATGTAGAGGGTAACACACAACACAGTATGGTCTCCATGAATAATATTGGTTTCATGTGGAATCCTTTGTCTCGGAGTTCTCCTCGACAGCAAATAATAATGTCAATACAGCCCACATGGGCTAATGCCATAGTGTGCTTCCTGTACGCTCCTTTTTTGACAGGTGCAGATGTGTATTTGTATTTTCTTGGGCAATCCACTATCATATAGTACATTTACTATTAAGCACCTGTACGCCCCAAGCTAGCTCCATGTTTATACTCCAACAAAAAATGTCATGTCTTGAATGCATCTTCGTAGTGTCATAGAGGGCGCATCTAGAAGGGTGCAGCAGCAAGTGACTGAGGAGTTTAGCTGTGCGAGTTTGTGTGTGTGTGTCTGCGTGTTTGTGTGTGTGTGTGTGTGTGTCTGCTTGTTTGTGTGTGTGTGTGTGTGTGTGTCTATACTTGTGTGTAAGGGGGTAAGCTGCTGAAGCCCAGCGCACATAACACAACGAGACACTATTCGCCACATCTACGAGAAAAGGGGGATCTTATTGTGTCCGCCCGGATTGGCGGCAACAGCAATCACTTGTTTCTGATTTATTAGATAGCCTCGGAAATTAATTTCACTCCGAAATGCGCAGTCGGAAATTAGATGGAGAAATTGTGTGAAAGAATCTGCGATTGTTTTCCCTTCCCCCCCTCCTCCTATGTCTCTCCGGAGGTCCTGATAAGGGCTGATCTCCTCGACGCCATTAATGAAAAAACTTATTTTGTGCAGACGGAGAAAAAGCGGGGGCCGTCACCGTTGAGCCGTAATTAACTCTGCTATCTTCTCGGATCCCGCTCGTCGTCTTAAACCGTCCATTAATGGCTTCCCCCTCCTAGAACCCTGTAAAACCAGGCCTGGAGGACTTTGCTGGGAAATGCATCCCGAAACCCTGTGGCTCAACCTTGAGGTCTCGCCACACCTTTGGGCCTATCTCTCCTGGTCGCTCTGTCTGACAATATGTGCACAAAGATTACGCCACACCTCCCGGGCCACGGGCAGAGAACTCAAATGACTTAAACCCGTCATAACGCTCGTGATTTATTGGCTGGGATCAATCACACGCCGCCAGCTGGCGGACGGCTCGCCTCTGATTGGCTGAGGATTTATGGTGCGCTCTTAATGACGCTACCTGAGACGGAGCTTTTTGGCAGGTGCTCGTCAGTCATAACCGGATCATCTCGTTGCTTAATGACCAGTCTTCTCTGTTTCGCCGGCAAGCCAGGCGAGGCATGGTAATGGGCACTTTGGTCGGCTGGGTTTATCTGTGGCTAACGGCAGAGAGAGCCCGGCCCTCGGAGTCTCATGGCCGGCATACAATGGAACAACAATACCACATGTGCAGGACTGTTGTGAGTCCGGTTGCACGCGGAGGAGGAGGAAGAGGAGGAGGAGGGTGGCATTTTCGCTGTGAGCCCTTTGGCTTCCATTTCCTGCCTGTGTGTCTGTGCGTGCGCCTTCGTGGCTTAGAGTTTGCACCCCAGGGCATAAGACTGTGGCCAGTCCGGTCTGCATGACGGGATTGGCTTTTTTTTTTAACCCGCATCTCCTTTGCACCAGCTTATGATGACTGGCGCTGATTCTGACGCCATGACGCCTCCCGAAATGTGTATTGGGTTTTGGTTTTTGGTTGAACAGGAGGTCAGACCCTCTAACCCCCCCCCCACCCCCCCCGATCTAAGCGGTAGCAGGCAGGGGGTCGGATTTCAGTCCTACCTGATAGCCTATCAGGCTGCTGATGACATATTCATACAGCTGCCCATTGACGGCAGAGCTCTTTGAGCCTGTGCAGCTGAATTTAAATAAGCAAATGGTACGATGAGGTGTGTGCCGCGCACGGACACGTGTACACAGACGTCTCCATCACGTAAACACACACACATGCAGAATACACACTTCTACATAAGCAATAATGCATGCAGTGGTGTATGTGTTCATGCTCATTCCTTTCAAACACACACACAAGCACATATGTATACATGCACACACACACACACACACACACACACTCACACACACACACTCAGCAGCAGCATCCATTGCTGAATACATTCACACACGAACACACTCATCCAATCGGATATTTGATTGTTTCCCTTACTCTCCCTCAGCCTCTCTCTGTCTCACTCCCGTTCTCTCTCTCTCTCTCTCTCTCTCTCTCTCTCTCTCTCTCTCTCTGCTTCCTTTCCACTATCTCTCCATTTTCTCCCCCATCAAGACTGTTCCTCCATTTTCTCAGAGTAGAATGCAAATTGGTAGAAACACTGATCAGAACTTATTACAAAATGGAGCCTTGCTCGGAGAAGGGGGAGAAAAAAAAGAAAAGGAAAAAAAAAAAGAGTGCGTCAGTATGAGAAGGAGATTGGGAGGGGCTGGGGGGAGCCCGCAGGAGGGAATGTCTCTCTGTGGCGGGGATGGCAAAATTAGATTTATTTTTTCATGGGGTGCAGAGAAGGGGGATGGGGGCGGCATGCGCTGGGATGGGGGAGCGGGGTGGTGGTGGTGGTGGTGGTGTTGGTGGTGGGGGGCGGTAATGGTGCCTCGCTGTATTTTTATATATGGAGGGAGAGGAAAATGGAAATAATTTGCGGGTAGGTTCGCCCCATGCCGCTCGACGCTATGTCGCTGTTGTGTTGGTCTGTCTGCATGTCTGTCTGTCTGTCTGTCTGTCTGTCTACCCCGTTCCCCCCCCCCCCCACCCCACCCCCCAACCCCATCCACACCTCCTTCCCACTGCACGCTACATACTACTCCCACCCAGCGCACTTCAGTCTCTGCCCCTCCTCTCGCCCTTTTCACCCCCCCACCCCCCCTCACCTCATCTCCCGAACCCCAAGGTCTGCAACGTCTGGCCATCTAATCAGCCGTCTGAAGTTAAGCACCAGCGCTGGGGCTGAATTTGTTGTGCTGCTCATCCCCTGCATCACATGCTGCCTGCCTGCCTGCTTGTCTGTCTGTCTGTCTGTCTGTCTGTCTCAAGTCATAATACATTCAAGCCCCCTGTCTGGCGACTGCTGCAGAGGGGACTCTGATAGATGAACCTGACCTTGAGAATCAGAGAGGTTGAAATGTAATCATTTTGTATAATTTTTCTCCCCCCTCTCCCCGCCACTTTTTGAATATCATTTCTTTTTATATCACATATAACTGGCCACCGTCCGCTCTTTCCACCCCTTGTCTAATGTAAGCACGAATTTGAGCATTTTAGATTGATTCGAGCAAAATGGAGTCCACTGCTACATGTGTGAGCCATTATGGGTAATTGAGGCAGTTATGTCTCTTGTCCTTTTGACCTAAACGGATCATTTTTTGCACCTTGTCACAAATAATAAAAAAGGAGCAGATACCTCTGCCACGGCATCTGTCTATTTGCTTGTCGAAGATTTTTTTTATTATTTTTTTAAGCAATTTGCCCGGCAATTAGCTCTCAGTGGCGTTTGGACGGAAACCATCGTCCGGTGCTCTGCGTTTCTTCAAACTCCTGAAAACCCTGAGCGCTGACCGACGGGGCAGCTCAACAGAAGAGCTGAGAGGCAAGGAGCCGCACATGTGCTGGACACAAAGTGCCTGATTTCTTTCTTACTTTCTTTCTTTCTTTCTTTCTCTTTCTTTCTTTCTTTCTTTTTCTTTTTTTTCTCAAGTGGACTGACTGTGAGCTCTGAAGCCCAGCTGTGTAGGGGCTGGAGGAGTCTGGAGCTGAATGTGAAAGGGGTCGGTGCCACTGGAAATCAGACATAGCCCAGAGAACGGAAATGAAACGGAAACTCCGCACATCAGGGGTCACATCACGGGCAAAACAGTGCCTCATCTTCGATTGAAATGTTACATGTTAAGCATCTCTGTCTGGGTGATGGGGACTGTGCAGGCAGAACCTTGCTAGCTGGCAGGTTTGGCTGTGCCTGCGTGTGTTTGTGCATGGGTTGAGTGAGGAGGCTGCAGTACACTTTTGCTGTCAGTAGATGGCGAGCCCTGTTCAGGTTTCTCCTTGTCATCGTCGTCGTCGTCGCTGCGGGTGTGCACTCCGCCATGCTCGCTCACCCGTGGCTCGCGACAGCGCTCCTGGCGAGGCCTCCCCAACCTGCACCGCCCCACCCCCACTCCCCCTCACACACACACACACACACACACACACACCCTTCATTGCCCCCTCCCCACCCCTCCTTCCCTAGTCCCCATCCAGGGGGCAGAGTCAGCGAGGTGGCAGTTCTAACAAGCTGCTGGGGAGCGTGCCGCTCAAATGAGCCAAATCAAAGGGAAAAGGGGGAGTGGGATAGGTAGCGCCATGAGCCCCCCGCCGCGAACAGCCATTCTGCTGAATATGAAATGAATTCGTATGGCCTGACATGATAAGCCCAAGGATAACCTACTGCACCGTCGGCACATTTATTTAGACGCCATCCAGATAATTCCTCAGACAAGGACGGAAAAACAACAACAATAACAACAACAACAACAACAACAAAAAACAAAAACAATAAAACGCATCCTCAAAACACGACATTGCTTGAAATCGCAAGCACAAAAACTATTTTAACATAACCCCATGAAAAATGAGACCACTTTGCAACATCCCCATGTAATTTAGTTTGACTGATGCAGGCCTTGAATGGAAAACGTGTGGTTTTCCAGTTTCCCCCCTCAGCTTCATTGTTCATGCCTCAAGTCATGAGTACATTCATTGACCATTGGCTGTGTGTGGACATGTGTGTCTCCGTGGTGTCAGGGCTGAAATATGTGTGTTTAGTTCAAGCTCCTATGCCGATCCTCTCCTTCTCAAGCCGGCCATCCACCTAGACAGAGCTGCACATTTGATCGAGTGTGTGTGTGTGTGTGTGTGTGTGTGTGTGTGTGTGTGTGTGTATTTAGGAGGGGGGGATCAGTCAGTCAGTCTAGGGATACAGGTTCTGGATCCCTCCTGAGGTTCTCCTGACTCCAGCCATGGGGAGAATTTGTCATAAATAAGAACTTTCTTTCTTCTCCTCTTTCAATCTCTCTGAGGCAGTATATGTATAAATATCCATCTATCTTTCTCTCTCTCTTTCTTTCTCTCTCCCCCTTCTTTCTTGTTGCTCTCCACCCCCCCCCCTCTCTCTCTCTCTTTCATTCATCTTCATTCTGCATTCTGCCTCAGTCTCCTCTTTCTGATTCCAGCTCTCCTCTCCTCTCTTCTGTTGCTGGCTGCATCCCTCTGTATCTCTCATCTCTCACAAGCTGTCCCCCTGGGGTCCCTGCCGTGCTGTTGTCAGGTCACCCCCCCACCCCAAAGGAAGGGGGAAAAAAGCGAAATGGGGGGAAAGACAACGAAAAACAGCCCTTCTGTAGCCTGGCCCCCCATATCTGCCAGTTTTAGTCTGTCACCTTTCCAATGCACAATAACATCAAACACACACACACGCAGACACACACACGCAGACACACACACACACACACACACACACACACACACACACACACACACACACACACACACACACACACACACACACGATAGCCATGCATGTCTGCACTCAAAGCCACACACAACAATGCCATTAATACTAACACATATCCATACACACTTGAACACACACACACACACACACACACACACACACACACACACACACACACACACACACACACACACACACACACACACACACCAATAAGTATTCACACCCTAATAGTAGCACTAGACCCACACTAAACCCGCCAGGCTCACCAAGCCCAGTCTCCACCGCACATGTACTTGGTTAGATGTTCATTGCTGGGCATTGTGCTTCTGTCTCTGGCCCGGTGAGCATCAGAGCATGGGGACGAGGTTATCTCCCACAGTGGCCAGCGGAGGGCTGTTGGCACACAGGGGAAAAGGGGGTCATTCAGTGTGCTCATCCGAGAGTGGGAGAGGAGAAGAATGTTGTGTCGTACCACATAATGCTGATGGAAATGCTTCAGGTTTAAAGAGCCATTTTATCCCCTCGGTCTCCGGCAGTTCACATGTACTATTTAGCATTATTCCACCATTTAAAGACATTCCTGTAACGTTGGAAGGGAAAAATGGTAGTCCGCTCTGAAATATATATATATATATATCTTTTTTTTTCTTCCTCTTCTCCTTTCGTGCTTACTTTCTCTCTCTCTCTCTCTCTCTCTCTCTCTCTCTCTTTCTCCTTCTCCCTCTCCCTGTCTGTCTCTCCCTCTCTCTCTTGTGCGTTTTGTGTTTTTCAGCTCCAGTGAGCTTAAAGAATTGCCGAGTGAACATGGCTTCACCCCAGGCCTTCAGCCTAGTCTGCGAGACGTTTGCTCCCCAGCAGCCAGCCTGAGAGGAGAAGAGCCCCCGTCCTTATCCAGCACACTTATCCCAAGGTAATGGCACCTTCTTCTTCCTTTTATTCACACTAAGGGAGCCATTGTCACTCTGAGCACAAGAATAAAATAATTCTTATGATCCATTATTGGTACAGTTATTTTACATGTGCGTTGAAGACAGTCATAATTTGTGCGTGCGTTGGGAGTTGGGGCGTGGGGAGTGGCTTCACATACAGAACATGCATTGTTTTATGATTTTGATTAAATGTTTATTTTTTTATGGTTTATGTTTTGACATAATGCTAATTTAACGGCATAATCAAAACAGTGCATTTTGTTGTAGGCTATATACCTCACATAGGCATGATATTTTTTATTATGAGGAGGCTCTATGAATCAGGAACTGTCAGTTTTATATGCACTGTGTATCTCCGTCCATGCATTAGAAAGTTTACACTTTTTTGAAAGTCGCTGTAATTTGCCCTGGAAGCAGTGCACTAAGGGCTGCATGTTTTCCACACAATAAATTATTTGTCACAAGTGGGCAAAAATGTTTTTGAAAAAAAAAAAAACCTTGCTTGGCCTTTTGTGAATACTGTGTGTGTGTGTGTGTGTGTGTGTGTGTGTGTGTGTGTGTGTGTGTGTGTGTGTGTGTGTGTGTGTGTGTGTATACGTATGTATGGGGGCCTTTCTGTGAAGGAAGATTAGCACTCACTCAAGGAGATGTTCACCTTGAGGTGGGAAGGACATTTGCGGGGCTGCAGCATGCTAACCAGGCTCGGGTGACCTTCTGCAGGCTGATGGAAAGGCTTAGTAAGCAGTGGGGTAGGGGTCTGGGCGAGATGGGGTGGGTTGGGGTGGTGGTGTGGGGGTTGGTGGGTCCACTGACTAACCTGACAGTGTTGGCGAAGGGGATGACTGGCTTTTGCCATTGATGGTGTTGTCGAGTTTCTTTTTTATTTCTTTGAAGCGCTTCATTTAAGCAGTCTGAATGGCTTTAATTGTGTTGCTTCACACACACGGACATTTACCACCAATGTGCGTCCTGCGGACAGCCGCTGAATGCAGTGTTATCTTTATTTTTTCTGACAAGGGTTTTGAAAAGTTGCAAAGAGCACAGAGCAGAGCGAGCTCGGGGGAGAGAAAAAGTTTCGCTCTTTCCTGACAAAGCTCAGGTGCTCATTATAAGATGGAGTGAATTCAAAATAGCTCCAATAGCCTCATCCAGGATGGTAAGTTATTTCCAAATGCCTTTGTGCACATTAGTCTTTAGTGGTCCGCTGGATATGTGTGTGATTTTCCTGTATTTTTTTTTTTTCTTTTTCTCTTCTTTCCTTTCTCCTTTTTTTTCCGAAAGGGAAGTGGGGTGAGCACAATGGAGGCAATCTTGTCGGAAAAAGGCTCTCAGAAAGCTGTGTGTGTGGACAAAAGGGGGTTGGGAATATCTGGGGAGGTTCAGAATTCACCCAGCCCCTTCAGGACCCCTCCTCTAAGCAAGTGCCCAAACCATTTCCACTAGCCCATCTCTAGCCTAAGAGCCTTGTTCCCCGGGTTAAAAAAAAGCTTCCTACTTCATTTTTATGTATTCAAATGCTAAATGTATAATGTAAACAGCATATTTCTGAAGTCACCTTTTACTAGTTATTAATTACTTTAATTACTTTAATTTTGAACTAAGTATGGAACACATTTTTAAGACTCCAGCATGCAATTAAAACATTGAGATGAATTATACCAGTAATATTCAATATGTGTAATTAAAAACAATTAGTCAGAACTTTGTGATATGTAAATGACCTGTCCTGTTTGTTTTTGTAATTTGATGCATGTTAATTAGAATATTTCTTAAACGTTTAAATTTGTCACCATTTAATATTCACAAATATATTTTTTTCAAACGTAAGGGTTTAAAAAAAGAAGCAATAATGTCTGTAAAATTATAAACTTTGAAATTATTCAGTTAATTTCTGTAAATTTATAAAAACAGCAATCAAATGAACAATCAAATGAAATTTCAACCCACCCTCAAACAGGTACATTTAAGAATGAAATCAAATGTAAACATTAATTTACCAATATTTGAATCCTATGGGTGTAATGAAAAAAATATGAACAAAACACGGATCAAAGCAGAGATCCACCCAATAACTCTACTGGTCTGATGCGATGCTTCGTTGTATGTGTGTGTGTGTGTTTGTGTGTGTGAGTGGGGGGGGAGTTTGTGTTTGTATGTGAGAGAAGTGAGAGAGAGACTGTGTGTTTGTTTGCTTATGCTTGTGTGCATGTCATATTCTTTTCCACTGGTGAACTCCGCTGGCCGGCTCGAAGCAGCTCTGGGGCTGCCGGCCAAAACTGTCCGTGTCGGAGCGTCGGTGCGGTTGTGCTCCCTCGCCTGCCCCTAAAGCTCAGGCACATCCTCCCTGATCCAGCTGTGTCCTCCCTGCTGCTCCGCTCAGCACTCCACCCCACCCTAGCCCCAACTCCCCCACCACCCTCCACCCCATCACACCCCTCCAGCCTCCCCTGGAGAGGCCGCTCCGCTCTGGAAGAGATTTGATACAGAACCCCAGTGCTCTCACCGCGGAGCTCTGCTCTGCGCTTTAAACTAAAAAATGATTATTGACAGATGGGAAATCGTTAGAGGAAAAATCACTGACTTTTACAAAAGAGAGACTTGGCACAGCCTTTTAATTTGAGGTTGTTTACTTTGCAACTAGGCCTTTTTATTCCATTTGTATTGATTTAAAAAAAACCTGTGGATTGTACTGGAATTAGGCCTTATTAATTGGTTATAACTTTAGTATATAATTAAAACAAAAATTCTGAAGAAGCATTATTTGCCACTTAAATTTCACTCATTTGTTTAAAAATGTCGGAAATATCTATCACAGCATTTCTGCTCCTGCATTTGTAAAGCACGCTACAATACGATATCTGGCTAGTGCCGGCTGGCCGTAGAGAATATTCTGTGGAGCTTTGTTGTGCTGTGTTTCATATCGAGGTCGCTACCCACACAGCTGAAGGCTCAAGAGGTCAGGAGGGGGAGGGAGTAGTATTTGGACAATTTCCTGTGATTTGTTTTTTTATTTTTGTTTTATATTGTTTTTTTGTTATTGTCATTATTGGTGTGGAATATTCCGGTGTCCTTCTAGTGTATCATCGGTATTCCTCATAACCTCTTGCATCTTTTTGTGATAGCGTGACAGAGAATGAGAGAAAGAGAGAGGGAGCGACAGAGAGACATGGAAGGAAAGAGAGAGAGAGAGAGAGGGAGGGAGGGAGAAAGCCTACTGCCCTTACCCTACTCTCGCCCCTCTATCTCCTGCACTGCTCTGATAGCCATGAATCTTGTCACTCATGTTATTCATCAGGCTGCCTGTGCGGAGCATGCAGCTGGGCTTAGGCCCACACTAACACAATCACACGGCACCCGACACACACACACACACACACACACACACACACACACACACACACACACACACACACACACACACACACACACACACACACACACACACACACACACACACACACAAAATCACACTGACACGCATGCATGTATACACACATAAAATCTCTGCTCAAACACACAAGTATAGACATGCACACAAACACACACAAACGGCCGCATACACACACACACATACACACACTCACACACACACACACACACACACACACACACACACAAAATCACACTGACACGCATGCATGTATACACACATAAAATCTCTGCTCAAACACACAAGTATAGACATGCACACAAACACACACAAACGGCCGCATACACACACACACACACACACACACACACACACACACAGACACACTCACACACCAGACAAATGCACGCATGCGTATATAGGCTATGCGCACAACATGCTGTGCTCCCAACAACTACATCCACAACTAACCAAAAATGGACATGTCCCTCTGAGCAGGAAACATCCTCACAAAAAAGCATAAAACAATAACAAGCGTGCAGTAGTGTCAGTGGCTGCAGAGAGACTAAATCAACTCTGAGAATATCAAAGCTGACCAGGTGCAGTGAGGAGAACACTCATGTTGCTCTGAACATGTTGACCTGTGAGGAGACATATGTACGTGTGTGTGTGTGTGTGTGTGTGTGTGTGTGTGTGTGTGTGTGTGTGTGTGTCCTGGCATATTCTTGAGTGTGACTTGTGTAATCGCTGAATCTAGTTGTACAGCAGCTCTATCTGCCTTTATGTACATCTGGTTTTTGCTGCTTGTTGGCTGTCCATCCCATATTCTGTGTGTGTATGTGTGTGTGTGTGTGTGTGTGTGTGTGTGTGTGTGTGTGTGTGTGTGTGTGTGTGTGTGTGTGTGTGTGACAGAGAGTGTCTTTCTCTGTTTCTCATATGTGCTCCATGTCTCTTTTGTTGTTGTAATTGTTAAGCCTTCCGGTTACTTTGTTCCTTCAGTTTGAACTTGACACTGTTTTCCTTGGCTGAGTTTGCGGCTGGAGTGATTTGCTCTGACAATGGGCATTTTTCCCCCCATCGTCATTCAGAGTCCCAGGGTCCTGCATCCAGCTGTCATTTGTTATTAACAAATGTGCCATTCGCTATAAATAATTTGATTTCATGTTCAGTTTCTGGAAAAGCCGCCCATAAAAAGCCCTTGTTGTGGTTAGCTTCTAAGTAAACCCTTCGGAAACAGAGAACAAAACACACTGGGATTGGAGATTTTATTCCTGTGTGTTTTTCACTTTTAAGTAATCACTTTCCTCTACTAATGATGTTAATTGGGATTTAATTGCTGTAATTAATGTCATATTTAGCAAAGTAATTAAGATAATTATTTCAAACACTAAATACCTTGACTTGCTCAAGTCAAGTAGGGGTAAAATCACCCTTCGCTCGTTAATGATATTAATTATCATTAGTAATACACAAGGCATAATTGTCAAAATTCCCACCTGCAATTAACACTTTCACATTACTAATTAGCGCAATTAAAAGAAATGAAGACATATACGTGTGGCCGTCGCATAATTAATTTCAAAGTCACTTCACACCAACAGTTCACATCAAATGTGAATAAAATTTCTCCGTCTTCCATATAATTAAATACAGAAAGCCTTAATGAGTTCGTTTCATTTACAGAGACTCAGTTTGATTGCACTTCACTGTAATTTAAAGCCTTTCATGAGAATCTTAAATAAAAAAAATAATCTGAGCTGAAAAGCACACTACAACCTGAAAATGACTTATAAAAAAATTAAACATATTTCCAGTTTTGTTAAGGCAATTATTCAAAAAAGCTGTATTTATAAAAATACATTTCCCAGAAGTCCCTGACTAATTTTGTGGAGTAGTTAATGTAGCACTTGTTTGACGTGGGAGATGTAGGCAGCGTTAGATATGGAGCGAGACGAGGGTGAGAGGATGGCACGGAGTGGAGACTATGTGACAGGACTCTGACCTGACGTCTTTATCGGCCTGATGAAGTCTGGGGGTGATATGTGATCTT
>JAODXP020000011.1:6178111-6190611 GCA_027497455.2 Sardinella longiceps
ACACTGGTCCAGGCCACCAGAGAGAGGCGCTGCAGCAGATTAGTGCCTAGCCTCGCGGTACTCATCTTTTTGGGCACCGTCAGATGATTGTCATCTCTAACCTGTCCTGCAGCTGTATCTGTGAAATCTAACCTTGTGTTATTTCCTCTCACTTCCTAAACTTGTGTCTTCAGAATTTGGGGACTGAAACAAGGTGCTGAATTTTTTTGTGAGGAAAGTTTAGGCCTGTTGTTGGTGCACGTCCAAATGGAGAAGAGTATGAGAAATGTAATTAGTATTTTACATTGGCAGTGAAGTAAACATCAGAAAGAGAGGCAATTGTCTATCAGAGGTTGCCATGCTATATCAGTGGGATTAAATGAATGATGTGATTTGCTTAAGCATTATCAGCATGAATATGAATATTGCAAGCCTATATTTCAGTATAGCTCTCAATAGGTCTGGAATCAATAGATATTTTTGTTATCAGTAGTGCTGAAATCTGTACCACTTTATTTCTGTTTGTCTTGAATCCTCCCTTTCTCGTCTCTCTCTCTCTCTCTCTCTCTCTCTCTCTCTCTCTCTCTCTCTCTCTCTCTCTCTCTCTCTCTCTCTCTCTCTCTCTCTCTCTCTCTCTCTCTCTCTCTCTCTCTCTCTCTCTGGCCATTGGCAGTTTAGGGGAGTGGGAGTGGACCTATGCTGTTCTGTGCTCTGCTCTGCTCTGGTGTGGTGTGGTGCGGTGCGGTGTGATGCGTGATGGGGTGGTGCAGTAGAGGCGGCATTGCATTGTAGGCAGGGTAATGACTATGCATTCTGACAGCTTGCCTAAAGTGTATGGATGTGTTTGCTGGGAGTAATCAGCTGCATGGGGATGGTGTGTGTGTATGTGTGTATTGGTGTGTTTTTGTTTGTGTGTGTGAATGTGTGTGTGTGTGTGTGTGTGTGTGTGTGTTTTGTGTGTATGGGTGTGCATGTGCGTGTGCACATGGGGGTGGGGATTTGTGTGATTTGATGCTTTATGGCTCTGATACACAAACACAGACACACATCAACACACATACACACGCACACACACACACACACACACACACATAGGGACACAGGCCTGGACACACAGAAGCACTTAGAGGCGGAGCAGTCCTGAGGGATGGTACGCTTCACCTCACCATTGCGTCTGCTGACAACGACAACACTCCCCACGACTGCAGAGCCGCACATCGCAACCCCTGATGAAAATATATGTTCCATGCACACACCCAAGCCCAAGCCCAAGCCCAAGCCAATCACACACACACACACACACACACACACACACACACACACACACACACACACCCTCTTTAGGGGGTCTGCAGTTATTGAATGTGATGAAAATGGCTGTGCAAAGTCGGGCATAATTCATTTACAGTTATCAATATTTAGTGTCTCCGAGAATTAATAAGCAACATCACTCATATTTGCAATGATACAGAGACTTAAGAAACTTTCATAATCCTCCCTCACTTGTGTGCTGGGATGAGGTAGGGGGTGGGGGGCATTGCTGTACCCCCCCCTCCCAAAAAAATGGACTTCATGGTATACTAAATAAATGTTTTTCCAATATTGCAGAATAAAATGAATAATGCAACATCATTTATTTCTCTTAGTGTTGCCGTGGACGTATCTTTAATTGCATTATTGGGATGTAAGGCCGGCTGTGGTCCGGGCCGCGTCTCAATTGAAGTTTTTGGAGCCTGTGGCTTCAGCGGCTCTGAAATAATTAATATAAAGTAGGCCTTATTGGAGCAGTGAAATTGCACACACTAATAAATACATAACGGGAGAATAAATATCGATCGCTCCGGGTATGTGGACAATACGTGTTTGATTTGATTTCCACAGTTTGCTGCGTGTGAGGGGAGAGGAGAGAGGAGAGAGGGGAGGGTGTGTGTGTGTGTGTGTGTGTATGGGGATGGGGGGCAGAGTTGTCGGTATTTGAGTTTTTCCTTTTGTAAGAGGGCATGCCTTGGTTTGATTTGTGCGATGTGTCAATAAGGTAACGCGCATGTGTTTGCAGATGTGAGAAAAAGATGAGTGAAGTCGAGTGAATTTGACTGCTCTGTGTGTGTGTGTGTGTGTGTGTGTGTGTGTGTGTGTGTGTCTGTGTGTGTGTGTATGTGTGTATATGTCTGTCAAGGGTATGCATGTCCACGCTTCAACTTCATATGCTTACATGTGTGCCTGTGTGTGAGTCAGTGTAGGCAGGTGTGTGTGTGTGTGTGTGTGTGTGTGTCTGTCCACACACTGATGCACATGTAAGAGAAGTGGGTCCAGCCTGAACTTCCAGCTTTGTCACTCTACTCTGCAGCCCCCCCCCCATTCCCCACCACACACACACACACACACACACACACACACACACACACACACACACACACTCCCTCCCACCACCTCCACCACCACCACCACCTCTTGCTTCTCTATTGCCAATAACGAGGATAGGCAGGAAAGAGGATTATTGGTATTGATCTACCCAGGGGGATCATTAGGCATCACTATCAATCCACAGCTCCTAGCGCACAGTACCAGGCCGCACAGACATTGCCAATTTGTCCCTATTAGAGAGAGCGCTCTCTGGGTGTCTACTCTGATAGAGGCTGCCTGGAGACCTGCAGGAGGAAACGCTGAGGGGGCTGAGGGGCTGCTGGCTGGAGATGAGGCTGACCAGAGCCCAGGAGGAGAGCAGCTAGATCTGTCCCCACCACCTCACTACACACACACACACACACACACACACACACACACACACACACACACACACACACACACACACACACAGCACACACACACTGAAACAGACACACATGTGCGCACACACTCACACACACACACACACACAGACACAGACACACACACACACACACACACACTCATAGAGACACACACACACACACACACACACACACACACACAGCACAAGCACACACACACACACACACACACACACACACACACACACACACACACACACACACTCATAGACACACACACACACACACACACACACACACATATAGGTGCACCCACGCTCCTGCACACCTCCATCTATTACCTTGGAGCGTTCCCCTGTGGAACAATCAGCTGTGTGGTGCAGAGATGGCGAGCGACGTAATAAAGAGCTGTTGAAGTGAAATCAAGGAGAGGCGGCTTTGGGATGGGACTAAAACACAGCTTTGATGGAGGGAAACCACAGAGAGAGAGAGAGAGAGAGAGAGAGAGAGAGAGAGAGAGAGAGAGAAAGATAGAGAGAAAGAGAGAAATATGCTGCTTACACCTTTGTGCCAATGTCAACATTGGCCTAGGTGTGGAGGTCTAGGGACGGAACCAGGGCCAGCCGTTAAACAGGAGAGTTGCCTAACGAGGCGAGATTGGAGTCTTTAAAAGAGCCAGTGTGCATCTGCTTGCCCGTCTGTTTCCCCCCATTAGCACTGCAAGGAGTGAGGATTCTCACGCTGTTGTGCCAAAGCTCCCTCCTCCTCCTCCTTCTCCTCCTCCTCCACTGCCTTCACTGTGGCTAATCTATGTAGAGTTGGCACTTCCTGCAGTGATGTGTGCTGATCTGAAGCCATGGAGTGGCACACGCTTGCTCCCTGTCTTTCTTTCTTTCTTTCTTTCTTTCTTTCTTTCTTTCTCTTTTTAACTTCCACAGAGTCCCTTTCTTTCTTTCTTTCTTTCTTTCTTTCTTTCTTTCTTTCTTTCTTTCTTTCTCTATCTCTCTCTCTCTCTCTCTCTCTCTCTCTCTCTCTCTCTGTCTCTCTCTCTCTGTCTGTCTGTCTTTCTTTCACTCTCTCTCTACCCTGGCCCAGCTTGGTGCTGGCAAGCCCTCCATCTGACAGATGGGCACTTATCGGGCGCGGCTGCTGTGAAGGTGCCACTCCAAGTGTCTGTGTTTTGACACAGAGCGAGAGGCCGGTGTCACCGCTGGCAGTGTGAAATACACTGCCACCGGATTATTAACATCCCTCCATATCTCCCCCGCTCTCTCTCTTTCTTTCTCTCTCTCTCTCTCTCTCTTTCTCTCTCTCTTTTCTCGCTCATTCTCACTCTCGCGCCATCACACTATCTCTTTCCTCTTCTCCCGCTATATCTCTCCCTCTCATCTGTCTTTCATCTGTTTTTTTTCTTCCTCTCATTCTGTCCATTTTGCATTAGTGTGTATTGCATGCAGAAAGCCCGGAGAGACTTTGGGCTGAGTAGATAATACTCAACTACTTCAGATGGTTGCATTTCAATTTGACTCAAGTCTTCTCATTTTTGTGAAAGGTCAGGGTGGTATAAATACAATTTACAGATTAATATCCTTTTGTGTTAAACACAGTTTTGTGTGATTTTTTTCCTTTTTTTTTTGTTTGTTTCTGTAGAGTTGTGTAACCCTATCTGGCTACTTTACATTCCAGCACCTATGCTAAGCTAATGCCAAGAAAAAGGTTAAATTGGGGTTGCCAGACTAGGAAAATGCATGTACTGAGAACTGAGAACCAAAATGCTTTTATTTAGCCTAACTCCAGGTAAGGGGGTGAATAATCAATTTTCATAAAAAGGTGGAATATCCCTATAAATTCCTACATCTCCTGTCACCATACCTACAGTATGAAAATTCAGAAACAAATTCTTTCTTTAACGCTGACGTTGATGGTTTTGTATTGTGGAGCGCGCTGGAAATGAATGGTTTCAGATGGATGACTGTCGGGCCTGTTTGAAATCTGCCCTGGAGTTAGGTACCTGTAGACAGAAAGAGAGCGATGGTGTTCGTTCAGTGTGTATGGGTGGAAAGCAGAGGTGCTCGGGGTAGCCATAGCTTACTTTGCCTGTCGCTTTGCCATCATAGAAATGTCTTGCCTCTGACACTATAAATCAGCTGCTTGTGTGTGTGTGTATGTGTGTGTGTGTGAGTGTGTGAGTGTGTGTATGCAGGTGCCTTTTCTCTCGCATCCTCTGAACCCTTGAGTTGCATCTCTGACACAGTCTGACTCCCTTACTGGACACACTTCCCTTACTGGACACACTCCCTGTTACCCATAATGCTTCTGCTCTCTCTCTCTGACACATCAGCTTCATCAGTGTGCCAGGCTATTTCTCTCCCCCTCTTGTCTTTTCTAACGACCCCTCGCTCTCCTCCTGGGCCTCCGTAAACCACCCTCAACCCCCTACCAGCCAGAGGTTCCATGTGGGATTCACTGGATGATTACACCCTTGTAATCTTTGTGAAAATGTCCCCCCCTTGTTTCGGCAGGCCCACACAAGAGTAGAGGGTTTCCATAATGGTGCTCTTTCTTTAGAAAAAAAAAAATGAAAGAAAGAAAAAAAAAACAAAATGTGGCCCCCGTCTGAAATTTTAGCCTGCTGCTGTGGCAGCGATATTAAGAGTCCCTGCCTGCCCGACTCTCGCCTTTTTTGGGTGTCTCGGAGCAGCACTTGTCATTTTTATTA
Organism: Sardinella longiceps; assembly: GCA_027497455.2. Lineage (NCBI taxonomy): Eukaryota > Metazoa > Chordata > Actinopteri > Clupeiformes > Clupeidae > Sardinella > Sardinella longiceps. The sequence goes on from JAODXP020000011.1 coordinate 6,183,560, forward strand.
GGGGTCTCACACATCCTCACTCCGAGACAGCCAAGAGAGGGCTATTCATCTAGAAGGGGTTTTGGGGGAGTTGGCGGGGTGGAGGAGGAGGGTAAGAAAAAGAGAGAAAAAAAACAACAAATCGAGCACAGTTGCCCGTCACACGTAGACCACACAGAGACGCCGGCCGCAGCGCCTTGACAAGCGCGAGTCCCCAGAGGGTCATTTAAAGCAGCCATTTTCTCTACCCCCTTCAGCCTCCTACGTCTCCACAAACGGCCAAAAACCCTAAAGAAATCAGAGGGGCCGCGTCGCCAAAATGGAGCCATTATGCACTTGATCATGTTGCCTTTGAGTGTGGTGGTGTTATTTTTTTTATTTTGTTTTTTTCTTTTTAGAGGGAGGCAAGTTTTACATGCAGATTTGACCATTAAAGGGAATCAGGCAACCACACGCCTTCAAAGGGCATTTTTGTGCGATAGCTTTTCTTCCAGCTTGCAGGCTACACCATTAACCAATAGAGGGCAGTGTGGTCTGCCCAGGAGCATGGCCACCGGCTCAGTGGCACAACACTGTCTAGGGCGACACACACCCAGCTCTTTCATTTTCTTTCTCCTGCTCCCTCTCTTCCCCTCTTGTTTTCTTTATATGCTGTCTCTTTTTCTATTGAATTCTTTTTAATGTTCTCATTTCTTTCTATCGGACACCAAAGCATTGTAAAAACTGCTACCTGCTTAGGATCAACTTAGGACTTTTATTTTTTATATTTTTATTTTTTGCTCTATTTGCTCTAAATGTGCACAGGATAAACACATGCAAACCTAATAAATGGTGGGCATGCTGAAGGAGCGGTTTTGCACAGGGGATGGCTGCTTTCGGGGTGGGGGGGGGGTGTCTCGTGAGAGGCATGGCACTCAGCTCTGGCGGCTCTGAAATAAATGGGGAATGTAACTTGAAGGACATCTGGTAAAGGAGAAGGCTTCGTGGCTTCATGCCGTGCCATGCTCTTATGCTTGTGTGTGTGTGTGTGCGCGCGCATGTGTGTACATACGTCTGTGTGTGTGTGTGTGTGTGCTTGTGCATGTGTGTGTGTACGTGTGTGCATGATGTGTGTGTGTGTGTGTATATTGTGTGCTTTATGAGGCATTGGAGACAGACAGTCTGAGCGTAATCTGATAAAATCAGTATTTACTCATGATTTTTAAAAATACACAAATGAAAAAAATGAAAAGCATAGACAACTGAGAGCCACTGGCAGCACACTGGGTTACCTTGACATCATTTTACCCAGAGGATCTATGGGCTGGGTTGCACACTGCCACAGCATCCTAATAAATGCCTGTGTGTGTGTGTGTGTGTGTGTGTGTGTGTGTGTGTGTGTGTGTGTGTGTGTGAGAGAGAGAGAGAGAGAGAGAGAGAGAGATTGAACCTGTGTGTGTGTGTGTGTCTGCATGCATGTTTGCGCGCATATTTTTATTTATGTGTGTTATATGTTTTTTCCCCTTTCAAGGTGGGAACAGAGAGAGGGATAGAGCGAGAGAGAGAGAGAGAGAGGGATAGAGGGAGGGGGGTGAGAGAAAAAGAGCAAGGAGATGGATGAGGGCTGTTGCGTTGCTGGGGGGGTGTTATAATTGCGCCAGCTCTTGGTCGTTGGCTTGGCGTTTGCTATCTCTCCACTCTCCACCACCCCCACCCAGCCCCTTGCTTTATCCCTGTCTCATGGTTAGAGCGCTACCTTTATCCCTAAGCCCTTGGCTTCCATGCCCAAACAAAAGGGAGAGAAGGAGAGCCAGCGCACGGAGCTTCTGCAGCGGTAACTACACCGCGCTTGTCATTAATATCCGTCAATCTGCTTGAGCTTTTTTTTTTTTTTTTTCATTTCATTTTCTGTGTTCCAGCCAGCGGTGTGGGGGAATAACCCGTCTAACCTGGCCCTGATGCCAGACGCCGCTGTTTGGGAATATGGTTATTAGAGTGGGCTCTGAAGCAGGCCCTGACAGGAGAATGCTGTTTTAAACCTCCCCCCTATACACCCTACATTCACCCTCCCACCTACCCACGCCACACCACACCGCACCACACTACACCACACCGCACCACACCACACCACACCACTCGCCCCAGCTTCAGCTCTCCTTTCTGCATAAAAGCTCCAAAAAAGCAGCCTCCCTACCGCTGGCAGCATGGTAAACAAGCCACTGCTAAAGGAGCACTTTCTATTCTCTTTCTCTCTCTCTCTCTCTCTCTCTCTCTCTCTCTCTCTCTCTCTCTCTCTCCCTTTCTCTCTCTCTCTCTCTCTCTCTCTCTCTCTCTCTCTCTCTCTCTCTCTCTCCCCGCGCTCTCTTCTTCCCGCCCTCTTTCTTTTCCCCTCTTTTTCTCTCACTCTCTTCTCTTCCTGCTCTTCTTTTTTGCGTGGAGTAGATCATCGAAATGCCAAGTGCTCTGGCAGCATAGTGTCTCTGACAACACTATTGGCTGCAAATGGCTTCTGTGGAAGGGAATACTATAGTCATGTGACCCACCTCCAGAATCTTCTGTAGAACAGACTGGAGACCAGATGGATTTCACTTGTTTGACAGGAGATCATTTTATCTTCATGCCCTCATTGTTGTGGGGTAAAAAGGCATTCACGTTTACGTTTAATACAGGGAGAAAAAAATAAAGTATATATAAAATAAAAAGTGGTAATCCAGCAAGATATCAGTCTAATGTGTTCCAGATTTACTCTGTGTACAGTGCGTTCTTCAGCAGTTCCTGTGGGAACTCGCAGTAAATGTGTATTTCATTTTAAAGAATAGTGTTAGTTTTCTCCTCTCCTCTCTCTATATATAATATAAACGACAGCAGTCAGTGATATCAATTCATCAAAACCTCATGGTGGTATTTTTTAAAGTAAATATTTAATCATTTGAATGTTACCTAATTTTGAGAAACAAATATTTTTACATTGAGCCCAATGTGAGAACAAAATGTTGCAAAAATGGTCTAAATATTTGCCTGTGTATTTGTACAAATATATTAGGCTAAGCACATATACACTTCAGGTGTAAATATCATGCAAACGGTGCCACATTTTAGCACACACTGAACATTTAAAATTATCTGAAGCGGGGCTATGTTTGTGTTTGGGTGTGTGTTTGTGTGCGCTTGTGCCCATGTTCATGCGTGTATGTGTGTGTGTATATATTTTGGCTTGTGTGTGGGTTATGTACGGCCTTGTGTATGTGAGCAATATCTGGTCTGTACCCTATCTCCATGACAACGTGGTTTTGATGTTGGTTTCTTTGCTGACATTTTGCCGTTTGGTGAGGATTGTGAATTGCCTCGGCTCTCCCTCAGCTAGCATGTCATATAAAAAAAAGGTGTTGGGGTGGGGGTGGGGGGTTTGCAGCTTGGTGTGTATATGTGTGTGTGTGTGTGTGTGTGTGTGTGTGTGTGTGTGTGTGTGTAAGTTGGGGGGGGGGGGGGTGCACAGGGAGGAATCTAATGGGCGTCTGGTCTGATTGTCCTCAGCCGTGGCGGTGGAGACAAAGCAGATGAATTGTGAAATGTATTCGAAGAGATTGGAGACAAGTGCATGTCAGCACCCCCCTCCCCCTCCCCCTATCCCCCCTACACTTTCCCCAGGAGCCCTCCCTCTCTCCATCTCTTCTCTTTTTTGTCTGACACACGGGAGGGGAAAAAAACTGGCATGACAGCAGTGCTCTGTTTGAGCAAAACAGTAGAAAAAGAAAAAAAAATCCCATTTTCTCCATCTTTTGCTTTGTAGATTAGTTATTCCAGCCGATTCGGTCTCGATATTTGGTCCATTGCATCTGTTTTAATTGTGAGACATTACATTGAGATCTTACATGCGTTTCTTAATGGATATCAAGGCAGCTCAGCTACATTTAATTGGAATTAACAGAAACCAATAGCAGCCATGTGTGGAAAACAATCATTAGCCTTATTAGTGTGATTGTTATAGGGATTTCCTATTAGAGATTTTGCATGTTAAAAGGCAATTATTATTTATGCTCTAAATAGCTATGTAAAACAGCAATTCTTTTGACAATTGATATTCACTCTGGCTTAAAAAATCCTAGTAATTTTTTTTTTGTCTCTCTCATTCCCTGTCATCCCTTATTTTTGTTTTTTTTTTTAATCACCAGTTTGGAGCTTTGCTGTGTTTACCGGTAAACTCATTATATCAGCATCTTTTGCCGTTGAGGCTGCGTCTGTCATCATGTCTGGTCTTCGTCTAGCCCCTGTCTGGCCTCTAGTCCTGACCCCTGACCCTTAGGAGGACACGGGAGCAGTCAGGCAGTTAGAGCCAAGGGTCCACCCCCACCCCCTTCCACTTTTGCAGTCTGTCTCTTAGCCCCCTAGCCATGCTATGCTAGCTATGTTGCTACGCCTCCCTGAACCCTGCAGTCACTCAGCCAAGCCAGTTGAGGCTCTAGAGAGGCAAGGTTGAGGCTAGCCAGGCAGATTAGCAACGGTCACTCTGGTCCCTGCGTCCATTTTATAGACCGCTGAGGTTTGGGGGGGATTTTTATTGCTGCGGTTTTAAGACATCGTCGCAACAACAGGGTTTTCTGTAAAATTTGGTGCCATGGTTGCTGAATTCAGTTATAAATAGTTACAGCGCTGGTTGGGAAATGGCATGGATTTCCGGTTAGTGTCATTTTTACCTGGATGGTTGATGTAACCATAGAGGATTTGTAGTCAGATATGTAAATGTCAGATATAGATACAAATATAGATATTTTTCAAAACTAATCAAGATGCGGTTTAAATGCCTGCCAACAGTATAGCCATTTTTTTTTGTTTTTACTTGAATGTATTCATTATTCATCAATGTGTGGCTGTATTTTTTGGACCTCCATATTTGAATATGAATAATGGAGGAGATATCGGACGACAGAGGTGGAAGTGTGAGAGAGGCATGCCACACAGTGCGAGTTCTGAGTCTTTTTCCTCTCTCTCTCTCTCTCTCCCTCCCTTCCTCTCTTTCTCTCTGTCTCTCTCCTACACTCACGCACATTCACACACATTCAGTCACCCTTTCTCTCTCTCCTTTTTTCTCTGTCTAGCTCTCTCTCTCTAACCCACACACACATAAGCAGAAGCGCGCACGCGCACACACACACACACACACACACACACACACACACACACACACACACACACACACACACCCTAGTCAGAGCTGGAGCTCAGCTCTTCTGGGTCCTGCTCTCTCTGCCTGCCTCGCCGGCCTTAATAACACTGTATAAATCAAAAGTGTCCTGTCAGCCAAGCAGCCTTCATTAAAATCAAATGGGAAACTGGCCTCTTCGGATCCAATTTTAATAAAACCAGGTAATCAAATATGGGTTTAGAAAAAATAGGTCATCATTTCACTGCCTCCAAGATGTCCGCTGCATAGGGTGTATTGTGTACCTGTGATGTTTACAGGGTCAAAGACCTCAAGCGCACACACAGCCTAGCACTCACACTCACACAGGCACTTGCATACCTACTACAGTCAGTTGAACAGTAGGATTTTCTATAGAAGTGCAAATGTTGGAGTGGTGAATGATTTATACATGGATCCCTTATTTTTGCAGTTGTGTATTTTTATTGGAGTGCTCTGAAATTGAATTTTACAGTTATATTATTTCAATATTTAGATGTAAGCAAATTGACAAATACTGAAAAATTAGTCAGTTTTTCGTATGTTGGAAAAAAAACTAAAATTTACATGTTTTTGAAGGAAAAGAGTATTGTAATAGATTATGCAAATAAAAGTATTAGTGTTGCAATAATAAGAACATTAACAGATTCAATTGTATTCTCTTAAATTTCATTATTTATTTATTTGAAATTTCCATACTTCCAAATTTGATTTAATTTTTAAAAATTCAAAATTCAACAAAGCATTAGGCTAGATTGTGTTTATTATAGTAATATATAAGTAGGGTTAAATACATGTTATTTTATTGTTACTGCTATTGCTTAAAAAAATCTCACATTGTTCTTTTGTCATAAAAAAGGACATACAGTACATCCATATTTATTTCACGCTGAACAGTAATGCATTCAGATGGTTCGTTGGACCTGCACTAAATAGTTGAAGATGTGCGTGCGTGTTTATGGCTCACACATGGTGGTGAGAAGTCTTAAGCCCTGTCTTTGATACCGTACAACCCAAAAATGTGTTTGGAGACTTTTCAAAGCGGTCTGGCCAGGGCTTTGCTGCATAGGAAACGTACATGTGTGTGCGGGTATGTGAGATTTTATATGTATGTGTGTGTGTGTGTCACGGCGGGTTTTTGCTGTGGTTTTCGCGGCCGCTTTTTGGGTGCAGATTTTGTGCTTCCCCGACGGGCCGTGGGGCTCGCCGATGGTTGATGGGTCTTTTTCCTGTGTGATGATTGGCTGAAGCGCTGTCAGCTGTATATCTCTCGCATGGGACGGCGGTTGTCAGATCTGCGACCAAATCTGACCTATGATTCCCCATCCAACCCCCTCCTAAATAACCTTTATAGCTCAGCCCCTTTCGCAAGGCAGGTCTCTCCTCTGTCCAGCAACGGGGCACCATTGTGTGTGTTTATCCTATTCTATACTTCCTAGCCAGTCTTGACAGCATTGCTTACAGCAGCTAAGACATTATGTAGCTCTAAACTAATCCAAAAATGATCTGCAAATTGGTCTTCAGCCATTAGACATTTACCCAATGTGCATAAATGATTGAATGCAAAGTATGAATTGGCAAATCATTTCTACCATGTTGTTTGTTTAGCTATACCCAGCCAAAATCATAGTATTTGAGGTTTGATAATATGCTATGACAATATTCATAGTGTGGTAACACAGACATCATAACTCTATAACCTGTAATATGTTATTTTAATTTCTTTTGCGTGATATTATCATATCAGGGAGCCAAGCTTTGGTATGCATGGTCTGAAATGTGCAGGCAGAGTGAAGTATGTATTGATTTTTAACAGTGGAGTGTATGTCTGTTTTATAATTCCAATCTCTGACAAGATGGAGTCTTGCCGTCTTTGACTCTACTACTACAAGCGTGCAGAAGAGGGCACTGTCAG